>CAUJNA010000039.1:317943-353992 GCA_963377175.1 Effrenium voratum | reverse complement strand
GGTGACGAGCTCGGCGGGCTGACGCGTTACGTGGAAAAACCTCGGCGGGCTGACGTGTTACTCGGAAGCACCTCGGCGGGCTGCCGCGTCAGACGCTGGCTGGCCTGGGCTGTGCCTCGGCGGGCTGACGTGTTAGAGACCGGTGACTTCGGCGGTGACGAGCTCGGCGGGCTGGAATTCGCAGGTTTTTCGAGGCAGAACACGGATTTCGGAGCACTGCAAACACCTGGAGCAGGTTTTCGCAGGAAAACGAGCGAATTTGGAGCCCCGGGCGCACTTTTGACGCCAGACACGAAAAAACGCACTTTTCGGACTTCGCCGTTTTCAGCACTTTTTGCACCAAAAACGGAGTGGTGACATTGACCGGTGACATCGGAAAAACGTTCAGCGGGTTGAAGAATTTGGCTGTTTTGCAGGGTTTGGGGACCCAAATCCGAAAATTAATAGGGTAGTATAAGCAGACATTCCTTACTACTGGGCCTACATCAATGTAGACCCTGGAGTTAATAGCTTGTTTTGCACGGTTTTGCGCTTCCTCGGAAATGCGGAGGCTGAAGAGTGCCTCAAAAAATCATTTTCAAACTAGTCGAGGGTCCTGGGCCTCGGAGGCGCCAGGAAGTCGTCCAGCTGCCTCACAGCCGCCGGCCTGCGTCTCGTCAGCCGGCCCGCCGCGTTGCCGCTGCCCCGGCGCCGGCAGCGCCAGCTTCAGCAGGGTCTCGCGGCCCTCCGTGCTGCGGACGGTCATGGAGTCCACGGCCCCCAGCCGCTGCACGTCGCCGTACTGAGGGTTGAAGGCGTTCGTCGGCGCTCGGAAGGCGCCCGCGTCCTGCACCGCCTTCACGCGCCGCTCGGTGAGGTCCTTGTTGTGCTGGAACTTGTCGGCGTTGTCTTGGAGGACCTGAACTCCGTGGCCGGCTGCTTCTCCACGTCTCGGGCGCGCCGTGCACCTCTCGTGGGGCCGCGCGTTGTAGGCCCCGGCCGCCCGCTCGAAGTGGTCGCTCCACTGCCCGCCCTTGCGCGCCACCCTCGTGGCCAGGTCCTTCTTCAGCGTCTGGATGCCCCGGTCCGCCACGGCAATGGCGTTGCGGTCCTCGGGCCGCTTCGTACGGTGCAGCATTTTCGGGCAGCTCCCGGTCCAGCGTGGCGAACTCGTTGCCCAGGTCCGTCGTGACCACGAAGTTCCCGTCGTCCCCCGTCAGCTCCTGCGCGGCGCGCTTGGTGGCGCGGCCCACCGTCTCGGCGTTCTTGTTCTGCAGAGGTTCCACGGCGGCTCCCGGTGAAGACTCCATCACCACCAGGCCGTACTTCGTCTTCCCCCGCGTGTTCTGGCTGAAGTCGATGAGGTCGGCCTGCAGCGGTCGTTCGGCCCCTCGGCGGCCGACTTGCCCAGCGCGCGCGGCCGGGGCGCCTGCACCTGCCGGTCCACGTCGCCCTTCAGCGCCTTGAAGGCCATGGCCTGCGTTACGTCGAGGTCGCGCTCCTCGAGTCGGTACAGCTTCCGCGGGTCCCTCACGTTGAAGTCGTCGGCCAGGTCCCTCAGCGCCTCCAGTTAGCTTTGCCCCAAAAAGGGACTATTCAAGGTTCCGCCCAAAAAGGGGCTTGCGCAGGAGGTGAGAGTTGTCGAGGGTGATCATCTCGGTCCGTCGCTCCACCAGGCGGTGCCCGTCAAATTCTTCCACTTCGCTCCTGAGAAGTCGTTGGAGGCAAAGCCCAGCCTCGGTCGCCGTTCATGTCCGGGCGCTTGTACTGCTTGGCCTCCACGGAGTCGAAGAGCTGGAGCTGCCGCGTCGGCCTCCGCCATCTCCGTCTTCACCCAGGCTGTCCGACAAATTCGTGAAGCTCGTGTTGCAGACCACGTTGCCCGTGTTGCCCGCGATCACGAGGCAGCCGGGGTTCCTCTGGTTCGTGGTCAGGGACAGCTGCGTGGAGAGGCTCTTGGTCTGCACCAGCGCCTCGTCGTTGATCATGATGAGCTCGCACTGGTGCGTCCCGCCGTCCCGCTCCAGGAAGACCCGCGCGCTCTGGTGGCCCAGCAGCCGCAGCTCCGGGCCGCTGTCGGGGGCCGCGCTGTTGTTGGACACTTGCAGCTTGCTCCAGCCCGCCCAGTTCTTCGTCAGAAAGAGATCGTCCGAGAAGTCGGAGGTGTTGGTCACGGTGAGCGTGTTGGACGCGAAGAGCTGCGGAGCGGAGACCGTGCCCGAGCTCGTCACGTCGCCGCAGACCACGCAGCCCGTCGACACTCCGCCGCTCGTGGCCGTGAAGGTGCAGTCCAGGCTCTCGCAGTCCAGCGGGCCCGCGGACGCCGCCCCGGTGATCGTCAGCGTGGCGCCCGTGAGCGCCCCGGTGGCTGCGAAGCTCGCCGCCGTCGCTGCGCCGGAGGCCGTCAGCGTGCCCGTGGACACGTCGCCCACCGTGGTGAAGTTCCCGGCGTTGGCCGGGTTGTTGATGGTGAGAGTGCTGCCCGTGATTCCTGTGGCGGAGCTCAGCAGGCCCACGCTGGCCGCGCCGCTGATGCTCAGCGAGCTGCCTGACACGGCCCCCGTGGACGACAGCGCGGCCCCGGCGACGGTGCCGGTGGCTGTGAGCGCAGCGCAGGAAATGGCGCCCGAGGCGTCCACGCCCGTCGTGAAAACGTCGGTGCAGTTCACGTCGTTGCTCAGCAGCTGGTCGCAGCCCACGTTGCCCTGCGCGGTGAGCCCGTCCAGCGTGGCCGAGCCCGTGAGGGCCAGCGAGTCCGCCAGCAGGTCCGTTACTGAGACCGACTCTCCCTCGAAGGCGCTGGCCCTGATCTGCATGCTGTACAGGTGCAGCGTGCCCGCCGACTGCTGCACCAGCCCGGGGATGGAGCCGCCGAAGGCTCCGAAGTGCAGCTTGGCGATTCCGCCCGGCGGCACCGAGAAGTCCAGGCGCGCCGTGCTCCACACTCCCTGCGCGGGCGTGCCGAGGAAGGTGCCGGTGACGCCCACGTAGTCTTTGTCGGCCGCGCTGACGTACATCACCAAGTTGGAGGCCGTGCCCAGCCGGTACCGGCAGCCGAAGGAGTAGCGTCTCCCCGGCGTCAGCGTGTAGGTGCGGACGATGTTCCAGGCGAAGGCGCTCAGGGTAATGGCGTAGCCCTCCAGCTGGAAGCCTCCCACCGTGAAGCTGGCCGAGGCCACGGAGCTCTGGCTGTTGGAGCGCACCAGGAAATTTCCTAGCGTGGTGAGCGTGGGTTCCAGCAGCACCTCGCTCAGGGTGGCCAGCGTGACGTCGTCGGCCCCTCCGTCGAGGAACTCGTGCTTCAGCAGCAGCGCCGAGGCCGCCGTGTCCTCCTCCGCCTCCGCCGCGTTGCCGGTCTCCAGGGTTGCGTCCAGGATCTGGAGGCCGTAGACGTCCACCGTTCCTGCCGTTTGGTTGGGCAGGCCCGGCGCCTGGAAGTGCGCCCGAAGTGCAGCTTCGCAACTCCGTTGGGCGGCACTGTGAAGTACATCTTGGCCGTGCTCCAGGCGCCCTGGTCGCCCGCGAAGCTGCCGTACAATGGGTCGTAGACGTTGTCCGCCTCGGACATGTACACCACGAAGTTGGAGGCCGTGCCGAGCCGGTAGCGGCAGGCGAAGAGCAGCTCTCTGCCGGGCGTCAAGTTGTAGGTGCGCACAATGTTCCACGGGTTCGCCGCCAGGGTCAGGGTGTAGCCGTCCACGCTTACTCCCGCGGTGTGCGTGGCCAGGACCACGCTGCAGCCGCTGCTGGGGCGAACCGTCCAGTTTGACAGCGAGACGTCCGTGGGGCCAGGATCTGCTCTCCTATGGCGGCCACCACCTCGTCGGCCCCTCCGTCGTCCGGAAAGCGCACTGCTATCTGCAGCGCAGAGGCCGCCTCCGCGACTCCGAGCTTGCCCGCAAGGAGGCCGTCTACTTGTGCGATGGTGTAGTAGCTGAGCAGCGCGGCGGCGATGCTCGAGGCCGTCGCCGTGTCCTGGTCTGCGGCTGAGCGGTACGCCACCAGCGCCGAGGTGATTTGGTTGGTGGTGAAGACGTCCTGGTCCGGGCCCGTCCTGTAGGCCAGCAGCGCGCCCGCGATGGCCGCCTGCGTCTGCGTGTCCTGCGCTGCGCCCGTGCGGTAGTCTCCCAACAGCGCGTCCACTTGCGCCGCGGTGTAGTAGGCCAGCAGCGCGGCTGTGATGGCCCCGGTCGTCTCCGCGTCCTGCGCCGTTGTCTCCCAACAGCGCGTCTACCTGCGCCGAGGTGTAGTAGGCCAGCACTGCTGCCGCGAGGGCCGCGTCCGCCGCTGCGACGGAGTAGCAGTCTGCCGTGATGCTCAGCGTGTCGTCGCCGTTGGCCAGCGCAGCAGAGAGAGGAAGGTTGCGAACGACGTTGCTTCCCTGAACGAGCTCCCAAGTTGTGAAGCCCGCCCAGGCCGGCGCGTTAACAACTCCGCCGCCGGAAAGCTGCAGGGCGGCGAGCTCCGCGAGGATTGCGTCGAGGGCGCGCTGGAGCGTGGTCTCGCTGGCCGAGAGCGCGGCGTTCGTGGCGTATGAGGCCAGCAGCGTCGCGTCGGCCTTGGCCCCCTGGAGCGCCGTGATGCTGGAGTCCCGGCTAGCAAGCTGCGCTGCGACGAAGGCCTCGGTGGCGAGACCCAGCAGGGCATTTGCTATCTTGGTGTCTACCTCCAGCGGCGTGTCCAAGCCGTCCACCGTGGAGAGCAGGGCGGCCCGCGCGCTGGCGTCCGCCTTGCCGAGGAGGGCGGCGTCCAGGGCTGCCGTGGTGACGGCGCCCAGGAGAGCGGCCGCTATCTTAGAGTCCACCTCGGAGGAAGTGTCGACGGCCGACTGCAGCGCGTACGCGGTCAGCGCGCTGGCGTCCGCCGTGGAGGCCTGCAGCCCCGAGATGGAGGCGTCTCTGCTCGCGAGCTCGGAGGCCAGCGCCGCGGCGGTGACAGCCCCCAGGAGAGCGTTGGCCACCTTGGTGTCCACCTCCAGCGGCGTGATCCTCGCCGCTATGTCCAGGGAGTGCTGGTCCACCACCGTCTTGAGGCCGTAGTTGGCGGCCACCGTGGCCAGCGTGGCGTTGTTGGCCGAGGCGATGGAGCCGTTCATGGCCGCCGTGGTGCTGTAGTTGGACAGCTTCAGGTCCACGCCGTCCGGGGTGCTCTTTGTCGCCACCACGCCCTCCAGCACGTCGAAGGCCGACTGGTCTGCCTTGTTGGAGAGGCCCGTGGTCAGCGAGCTCTGCAGCGCGGCGATGCTGCTTCCGTGCGCGGCCACCTGTCCGTCCGTGGTGGCCAGGGCCGCCGCCGTGGCTAGGGGCGCAATCGCCGGCGCCAGCGCGCTGCTGTCCAGCTTGGAGGCCAGCTCCGCGGTGACTCTGTCGTCCAGGGACTGGATGGCCGCCGCGTTGTTGCCGGCGGCTGCCGTGTTCACCGCCAGGTCCGTTACTTGAGCGTACGGCGTGAGAGCGAGGGCCAGCTGCCCTGCGGTGACGTGCGTGCCGTCAGTCACCTCTCCGTTGTCCAGGACTCCGGGATGTTGCCTGTAACAGGTCCTTCAAACATGTTTTCTTAGGAGTAGGTGTTATACGAATTCATAACGCAGGGGTGTTGTACTTTCGCAGCGCGCCCTCACAGGTCCTTCGTGGCGTTCCGGCCGCTCGGAGAAGTTTCCTCGTGATTCGGGGGTTGGTGTGTTTTTGACACACCTCACAGGCGTCGCCGCTTGTTGGTGTGTCAAACACACCAACCCCTCTTCGGCGCAAGTTTCCGCACGTGTCACAGTCCGTGGGTGACCTTGAGAGCGAGGCCCGCACCAGGCCCGCACCAGGGTATTTTCGGAAGTAGCGCGGCTACAATGTGACTCACTTGATCTGACACTCGATTTGACCGATTTTGCCGGTCAAAAGCGAGACCTGCGCACGATGGAGCCAGTGGCCGGCAAAACCGGACACTGCTTCGTAGTTGGTGCGAGACATCAGCTGCGTGCCCTCCATGTCGGCGGGCTGGCGCGGCTCTGCCGGGCAGGTTCGCCGAAACTTTAGGCAGTTGTCCCCCCACAGGACCACTGGAATTTTTTCCCTACAGTCGTCCCCCCACAGGACAACTGGATTTTTTTTTCAGTTGTCGGCTTAGACGACAACCTCGACATTTTTTTTGCTGGGAAGAATCTCGACCTTGGCGTGGGCTCGGCAGGAGGCTTCTATGCCGGGCAGGCGCGGCCGGGCTCCGATGCCGGGCAGGAGTATGTCGCAAGCCTTTCGGCCTGGAACTCGCAACAGAGCATGTCGGATTTTCTCCGACATGCCCTGGTAGGATTCCGCAACATCACTCAAATCATCGGCCGCGTCTTTCTGCGACTTCCCGGCTCGGAGCCGACGACGCCGAAGACCTCCGCGAGGAGCTGTCGGCGCTCTCGGATGGCCTTGTTGGTCCGAGCTGCTCGTGATGCACCGGGGCAATCCTGTGCCCAGCGCAGGATTCAGGGGGGCAATCCTGTGCCCAACACAGGGAGTGAGCAATCCTGTGCCCACGCCAGGATTGACGGCTGGGCGTGTGAATGGCGAAAAAAACACTCCGGGAGCGATGCTGCGAGGACAGCATATCTCCCGGACCTTCGGCGCTGGCCCGGTGATGGGTTTTTCGGCAAAAAAGCGAAGTCGTAATTCCGACCTCGGTGGGAGAGCGAAGTCGGAATCCCGACCTCGGTGTGCAGGCTGGAGGCTATGCCGGGCAGGCGCGGCCGGGCTATGCCGGGCAGCTGGGGCCTCGCAGCCATTGGCAAAAAAAGCTGCAGGTCCTCCCCCCTGGGGAGGACTGGATTTTTTTTTCCTGGGAAGAATAGCCCCCGACCTTGGGCGCAGGGCTTGGGCATGCTAGGCCTATTTTCCCCTTACGATGCCGAGGCTGGGTGGCGCACCAAGCCGTTGTGTGTTTTAGTTTGTGTTGTTTGTTTTGATTATTAGTGTTATGACCGTTTTTTATGATGGTTTTTGTGTTTGTACGTTGTGTTGATAGCTGGGTGCTGAATCGTATGATTATGGTATTTGTTCGTATGGACTGGCGGGCTGGCGTGTCAGGCCGGCTGGAAACAGGCACCAACCATTTTTTGGTGGCTGCCCGCGTGGAGTTCCGCCGCAGACTGGCAGGAATGCAATTGAGGGGAAATACCCCTCAATTCAACTTCCCGTGCTACCAGTACACAAACTCGCTCAGGTGGCGCGGCCGGGAGGCTTCTATGCCAGGCAGGCGCGGCAGGGAGGTCGGAGCTCGGAGTTTTTTTTGGCCCCTTATAGGAACCTATAGGAACCTATAGGAATCTTATAGGAAACTCATAGGAAACCCATAGGAAACTCATAGGAAGTCCATAGGAAAAGAAGAAGAGGGCTTCCTATGGACTTCCTATGAGTTTCCTATGGGTTTCCTATAAGATTCCTATAGGTTTTCCTGATATTTATAGGTTCCCTATAAGGGCCCTAAAAAACTCCGAGCCTCCCCCGCCTCTTTGGCCTCCATGCGGGCAGGTGGGTTGCGCCAGGGTGAGGCTCTCTATGCCCGGGCAGGCGATGCCGGGCAGGGAATGTGGCGCGCTGTGGTATCGAAGCGTTGGGCGAGACATTTCAAACGAGGTTGGGCGATGCCGCGCTTGGTGTGGTTCCGTTGGGCGAGCCATCTTGGGCGAACCCGTACTTGGGCGAACCCGTACTTGGGCGAGCCATCAAACGAGGTTGGGCGAGCCAGTACTAAGGGGCCGTTGGGCGATGGTTGCTGAAGGAGCTCAAACGGTGAGCTCCTTCAAATTCGCAGGTCGAGGTCAACAGGAAACCTGGGTAGGTGACCTGCGCACCACCCTGCTCGTGGTCCTGCGCCTCCACAGTGGCCAACGCCTGCTTGGCGCTCCTACGGTGCCTGCTCGGCACGTGCCCGCTCGGCACTGTGCCTGCTCGGCGCGTTTACCTAGGTGCCAGCTCGGCACGTGCCCGCTCGGCACATCTAGTGCCTGCTCGGCACTGCACCTCCCCACGGTGCCAGCTCGGCACCGGGGTGCCTGTGCCTGCTCGGCACGTGCCCGCTCGGCACTGCCTGTGCCTGCTCGGCACGTGCCCGCTCGGCACATCTACTTACTAGTGCCCGCTCGGCACTGTGCCTGCTCGGCACGTTTACCTAGGTGCCCGCTCGGCACCGCCCTGCCTCGCAGTTCTCCAGCTCCACCTGACACGTACGGCCTGACAGGAAAAAAACAGGGGGAGGGGCACGGGGTTGAGCCACATGACATGCAAAACCGTGTAAAAAAGACCATGTCAAAATCATGTCATGCAAACATGCAAAACCGTGCAAAAAACCATGTCAAAATCATGTCATGCAAACATGCAAAACCCATGCAAAACCCATGCAAAAACCATGCAAACATGCAAAAACCATGCAAACATGCAAAAACCATGCAACATGCAAAAACCATGCAAACATGCAAAAACCATGCAAACATGCAAAAACCATGCAAACATGCAAAAACCATGCAAACATGCGGCGCGTACGCTGGCGTCTACACCGGGCAAGTGGCGCGGCAAGGCTTCTACGCAGGCAGGCGCGGCAACCCGCTGAACATCCACTCTCCGCCGGGTCCATGCTATATGTGCTATATGTGCTATATCTCACAAGGCAAGCCACTGAACATCCACTCTCCCCGGGTTCCTTGCTATATGTGCTATATGTGCTATATCTCACAAGGCAAGCCACTGAACAACCACTCTCCCCGGGTTCCTTGCTATACGTGCTATATGTGCTATATGGCCCTATATAGCACATATACCACAGATTTCGCGCGTACAGAGTATATAGCACATATAGCACATATAGCAAGGACCCGGGGGAGAGTGGGGGTTCAGCGGCTTGGCGTGTGAGATATAGCACATATAGCACATATAGCAAGGACCCGGGGGAGAGTGGGGGTTCAGCGGCTTGGCGTGTGAGATATAGCACATATAGCACATATAGCAAGGACCCGGGGGAGAGTGGAGGTTCAGCGGGTTGACCACCAAATTCTCGAGGATCACGGCTTGTTCCGGGTTCGTCAGATCTGACGAGGCTTGAACAATGGTCTCCATGGCGTCGCATATAGCAAGGACCCGGGGGAGAGTGGGGGTTCAGCGGCTTGGCGTGTAAGATATAGCACATATAGCACATATAGCAAGGAGCCGGGGGAGAGTGGGGGTTCAGCGGGTTGGCGCGGCAGGGTGGCGCACCCGGAGTGCCAAGAACATGTTCATCCGACATGTACTCCGACATGTTGAAGAAATTAAGCGTATAGCAAGGCACCCGGGGAGTGGAGGTTTCGCGGCTTGGCGCGGCAGAAATGTGAACACGAGTGGCAATTGTGTTGGCACTTGTGTTGAAGAAATTAAGCGTATAGCAAGGAATCCTGGGGGAATTTCAATGCAGGGATACTGCAGGGAATTCCTGCATTCCCGGTATCTCTCTCTTTAGAGGGGGTTTCCCAAATGGTTTATATTCTACCTGAGAGGCTCCCAGCACTCGTCCGTCCAGCATTTGACCTCATCCTGCGAAGGATTCGAAGTCTAAAACGCTGCGTGGAGGCGTGTGGCTGCAAAATAATGACCCCTAGATATGCGCCGCAATTTGGCTCCAGGTTGCATTTCAAGCGATGTCAAGCTTTGCCAAAGGAAACCCCTTTTCCCTTTTTTTTCGGGGACCCCTTTTTTTTGGACCCCTTTTTTTCTTTTTTTTTGTTTTTTCTTAGCCCTGCAAAGGTTGGCTCGCTTGAAATGCAACCTGGAGCCAAATTGCAAGCATATCTAGGGGTCTCTATTTTGCAGCCTCACGCCTCCACGCAGCGTTTTAGACTTCGAATCCTTCGCAGGACGAGGTCAAATGCTGGACGGACGAGTGCTAGGAGCCTCTCAGGTAGAATATAAGCCATTTGGGAAACTCCCTCTACAGAGAGAGGCCGTGGGACCAAAGCGTCTTCATCTCTTTATGGGACGGCCTCCGTCAGCAGGTGCCGCTGCCCTCCTGGGCTAGCCGGCGTTCCCCCAGCCAGGAGTTGAAGGCCCGGTAGCGCAGCAGCGGCTGCAAGTTGTAACTGGGGTACGTTCTGCGGAACCACCGGAGCTTGTTGCGGGTTCGATCGACAGCATCTTGCTTTTATACCAGTACGCTTGCGCCTGTGGTCAGCCGGTCATAAGCGGACTGCCTCTCCAGCATGCGCAGGGCGCGCTGCTGCTCTCTTGTGAGCTTGCGCTGCTTAGTAGGCACGTCCTGCTTCGGTTTGTTCTTGCTCCCAGGGGGCCTGCCCCGCCGTTTCGGCGCAGCGTGTGTGGCGTAGCGTGTGGCGCAGCGTGTGGTGTCTCCGGCGCAGCGTGCGCCTCCGCCTCTTGCCGCGTTCGGTTGGCTCCATTAATTATACGTGGTCAAGATATAACACAAACGACAAAGACGACCCGCGAAGCCGGACGACGTTGCCGTCCAGGTCGGTCAGGCGGAAGCGCATGTGCCTTAGGGTAACCGGGCCCTCAAGGGCCATGAGTGCCCGTCGTCGGAGCCCGTCTTTACAATGGTACCCACTCCGCTCTTCAGCGTGATCTTGGAGAGGATATTGTCGCCCAGGTTGCCCAGCACTCTGCTGGCGTTGGCCAGGCGCAGCGCAGGTAGATCTTGTTGTGCGCCATCATCCGGACGAACTCAAAGACCTGCTGCCCGCCGGAGACAAAGCCCAGCATTGGTCCACGCTGAAGGGCTTGGCGGGAGCGGGGTAGTCCGCGGCATCAGGGAATTGCTGCCGCAGCTCCAGTCGTTCGGATCAGGCGGTTGCCGTCGTAGGCAACGCTCAGACTGTTGGTGGTCTTGCTGTAGGTGGCGGTGGCAAAGTTGGAGCTGATCCAGGCGGCCAACCGTGCGCCAGTGTACGCGCCCGGGCAACAACGCCCAGTTCAGCGTGCCCAGCGCGGCGTCGACCCAGTACAGGCAGCGGCCCCGGTCCGTCGAGAGGAAACTGTCGGCCAGGCGGATCTTGCAGACGGCGAGCCGGGCGTCGCTCTGCAGGTGCAGCGACTCTCCCAGGTCTACCTCAAAGTCGCTGTCCGAGCCGGCCACCCTCTTGCGGCTGTCCACGTAGATCGTCGTCATTCTTTTCTTAAGGAAGCCGCCCGTTCTGCGGACGACGGGCGGGTGGACGGCTGCGACGGAGGTGCAGCAGGAGATATTTTCGCATTTCGCGTTGATCAGCGTGGACCTAGCGAACAGCTTCTGGCCCAGGAAGCTGAGCGCCGCTCCCATCGGCGTCTTTTTCAAGTGCGAAGCGCTCTTCAAAGCGCTTGTAGAACATTTCATTCCTCAGCTTCAGGTAGTAGACAAAGAGGAAACTGTAGGGTTCCCGCGTTGCCTGCTCGTACAGCCGGTACAGCTGCTCCTTCGGCAGCAGGGCGCTGAGCTCCTCCACCACGGCGTCCAGCTCGTGCTGGTTGCGCAGCCTCCAGCAGCAGAGGAACTGCATGTTCACCCGCACGGCTGCGCTGATGAGCCGCAGCTTCTGCGAGCTGACCCAGGTGCTTATCTGCATATGCCGACCCCTGATGAAGAGAGTGTCCAGGGCGCCGTTTGGTTTATGCAATTGCGGCATGTCCGCAAGGTCGTCCAGGATAATCAGCACCTGATACAGTTTCCTCATCTCCAACTTCTTAGACGTCTCCGTGATCTTGCGCTGCTGCTGGATGATGCGCCGCAGCGCCGCCTCGTCCCAATCCTCCCAGTAGGCCTGGTCTTTCTCCACGTTCACCCCCAAGTCCTCCTCGATATACTTCTTGACAGGAATCCAGCCGTCATCGACGTTTATGGAAGGACTGAAAATATAGATTCTCTCAAACACACCCCTGTACTGCTCCAGAATGAGGCTGATCAGAGCCACAGTTTTGCCGGACTTGCTGGGGCCGAGGAAGATGCCCGTACACGGGACCAGGGGCACCACGGGGTCCGAGGACTGTTTGCTGCTGTATTCCGGCACAGGAAAGAGCTTGATCTTTCCCATCCCTTTGTTTCACTTGCCAAATTCAAAGCCGGGAAAGCCGGGCGGCGAGTCCGTCAGCGCACTGCTACACAGCAGGACGCTGACACAGTTTTTTCCGGGCAATCCGGGCGGCAAGTCCGGGAGTGCGTCTGTGTGTACCGACGCGCTCCCAGAGTTTTCAGGGATAAACCAAAGGGCTGGTATGCAGCTGAAGTACTTTGGAAGTAAGGCGTGGTTAGCTCCTCACATGGACCGGCTGCTGGGGGACGTCGCCGTGCTTCACTCTCCCTTCTTCGGGTCTGGAAAGCTGGAGTACTACCTCGCCGCCCGGCGCCCGGGCCTGGAGGTGCGCGGCGTCGACGCCTTCGAGCCCGTCGCAAACCTGCACCGCTGCTACTTGAGGCGAGACCCGGTCTTCCTGCGCTCCTTGTTGCGCCTGGTGGGGCGCAGGGTGGACAGGCGCTTCTACTCCGGGCGCCTCCTGCCGGGCGCGCTGAGAGGCCGTGCCGGGCGCCGGGCTGCCTGCGCGTACGTCCTGCTGCGCAACAGCTTCTCGGGGAAGTGGGGCTCCTTCGCACAGCAGCGGCCGCTGGCACTGAGCAGCGTGCGGCGTCTGCAGCCACCGTGCAACGTGACCGTGCGGCGCCAGGACGCGCTGGCCTACCTGCGGGCGCTGCCACGCCGTGCGCACCAGTGCATCTACGCAGATCCTCCTTACATTTTCCCCGGCCGCAGCATGAACTACTATGGTACGCGAGGGGGCCACGACCTGGTCTTTCACACGGAGCTGCGAGACGCACTCTTCGCGAGCGGCCTGCCATTCGTCGTCAGCGTCAACGACGTGCCGGAGGCCAGGGAGCTCTACAGCCGGGCCGACTCCATCACGAGCCTGCGCTCGAGAGCAATCCTGTTGCCACAGCAGGATTGACAAGGGCAATCCTGCGCCCAGCCCAGGATTGACAAGGGCAATCCTGTTGCCACGCCAGGATTGACGGCAGGGCGTGATGGTGAACACTCCGTCAGCGATGCTGCGAGGACAGCCTCGCTAACGGACCTCCGGCGCTGGCCCGGTGATGGGTTTTTTGGGCTGAAAACCAACTCCGGAAGCGATGTGCCGGAGGCCAGGGAGCTCTACAGCCGGGCCGACTCCATCACGAGCCTGCGCTCGGGGAAGAACAGTTCCAAGCCCGAGCTGCTGGTAGTGCACCGCGGGAATGGGAGCAATCCTGTGCCCACGCCAGGATTGACGGCCGGGTGTGTGAATGGTGAAAAAAACACTCTGGGAGCGATGCTGTGAGGACAGCATCGCTCCCGGACCTTTGGTGCTGGCCCGGTGATGGGTTTTTCGGGCAAAAGACCGAAGTCGGAATTCCGACCTCGCTGAGAGACCGAAGTCGGAAATCCGACTTCGGTGAAACAATCCCGACCTCGGGCTCGGCAGGGCTCCGATGCCGGGCAGGGTGGCGCAGTGCCAACCCGCCGAACCCTCACAGTCCCCCGGATCCTTGCTATACGTGCTATACTATATCTCACAAGGCAAGCCACTGAACATCCACTCTCCCCGGGTTCCTTGCTATATGTGCTATATGTGCTATATCTCACAAGGCAAGCCACTGAACATCCACTCTCCCCGGGTTCCTTGCTATATGTACTATATGTGCTATTTGGCCCTATATAGCACATATAGTACAGATTTCGCGCGTACAGAGTATATAGCACATATAGTACATATAGCAAGGACCCGGGGGAGAGTGGAGGTTCAGCGGCTTGGCGTGTAAGATATAGCACATATAGTACATATAGCAAGGGCCCGGGGGAGAGTGGAGGTTCCGCGGCTTGGCGTGTAAGATATAGCACATATAGCACATATAGCAAGGACCCGGGGGAGAGTGGGGGTTCAGCGGCTTGGCGTGTAAGATATAGCACATATAGCACATATAGCAAGGACGCGGGGGAGAGTGGGGGTTCAGCGGCTTGGCGCGGCAATGCCGGGCCACAGCCGGGCCACAGCCGGGCCTGCCGGACTGGATTTGTACCCAAGCATGTGTCAGAAACTAACACGCGCTACGCTCCAAATCCCTCCGTCAATCCTGCGCAGGGTGGCGCACCCGGAGTGCCAAGAACATGTTCATCCGACATGTACTCCGACATGTTGAAGAAATTAAGCGTATAGCAAGGAACCCGGGGAGTGGAGGTTTCGCGGCTTGGCGCGGCAGAAATGTGAACACGAGTGGCAATTGTGTTGGCACTTGTGTTGAAGACATTAAGCGTATAGCAAGGAATCCTGGGGGAATTTCAATGCAGGGATACTGCAGGGAATCCCTGCATCCCCGGTATCTCTCTCTTTAGAGGGGGTTTCCCAAATGGTTTATATTCTACCTGAGAGGCTCCCAGCACTCGTCCGTCCAGCATTTGACCTCGTCCTGCGAAGGATTCGAAGTCTAAAACGCTGCGTGAAGGCGTAAGGCTGCAAAATAATGACCCCTAGATATGCGCCGCAATTTGGCTCCAGGTTGCATTTCAAGCGATGTCAAGCTTTGCCAAAGGTTTTTTTTGGGAACCCCTTTTTTTGGGACCCCTTTTTTTCTTTTTTTTTTGTTTTTCTTAGCCCTGCAAAGGTTGGCTCGCTTGAAATGCAACCTGGAGCCAAATTCTAGGGGTCATTATTTTGCAGCCTCACGCCTCCACGCAGCGTTTTAGACTTCAAATCCTTCGCAGGACAAGGTCAAATGCTGGACGGACGAGTGCTGGGAGCCTCTCAGGTAGAATATAAACCATTTGGGAAACCCCCTCTAAAGAGAGAGAAAGTGCGCCCCGAAGTGCAGCTTCGCCACTCCGTTGGGCGGCGCATCTTGGCCGTGCTCCAGGCGCCCTGGTTGCCCACAAAGCTGCCGTACAATGGGTCGCAGACGTTGTCGGCCTTGGACATGTACACCACAAAGTTGGAGGCCGTGCCAAGCCGGTACCGGCAGGCGAAGAGGAGCTCTCGGCCGGGCGTTAAGTTGTAGGTGCACGCGCCTTAACCCAGACGGTTGGGGGCGGCGCGCCAAGGCGGCTGCTTCAACCCACCCAATACCGCCCAAGAGACAAATCTTTTAGGGTTTAGGGTTTTAATTTAACCCCGACAGGGCGAGTGAGAAAGTCATTTATGTTGTTGGCGGACCGGACGTTCTGCACGGCCGCGTTCTTGCCGTGGGCATTGCGGGCGGTGCAGCCTACGGCCTCGCGCGCGGCACGGGCTGGGTGCTAGAGAACACGCCCCAGCAGGGCAGCGCCAACTTCCGCCGCGCCAGCCAACGTTCCAGCAACCTTGCCCGCGGTAGCAGTCTGCCGTGATGCTCAGCGTGTCGTTCGCCGTTGGCCAGCGCAGCAGAGAGAGAAGCCACGAAATGCAGGTTGCGAACGACGTTGCTTCTGTAAAGAGAGCGGCCGCTATCTTAGAGTCCACCTCTGAGGAAGTGTCCACGGTAGACTGCAGCGCGTAAGCAGTCAGGGCGCTGGCGTCCGCCTTGGAGGCCTGCAGCCCCGAGATGGTGGCGTCTCTGCTTGCAAGCTCGGAGGCCAGCGCTGCGGCGGTGACGGCCCCCAGGAGAGCGTTGGCAACCTTGGTGTCCACCTTAGCGGCGTGATCCTCGCCGCTATGTCCAGGGAGTGCTGGTCCACCACCGTCTTAAGGCCGTAGTTGGCGGCCACCGTGGCCAGCGTGGCGTTGTTGGCCGAGGCGATGGAGCCGTTCATGGCCGCCGTGGTGCTGTAGTTGGACAGCTTCAGGTCCACGCCGTCCGGGGTGCTCTTAGTGGACAGGTCTGACTGGTCTGCCTTGTTGAGAGGCCCGTGTTCAGCGAGCTCTGCAGCGCGGCGAAGCTAGCTTCCGTTCCGTGCGCGGCCACCTGTCCGTCCGTGGTCCAGTGGCCTAAGGCGTCGGCCAAGGAGCTAAGCGTTCTTCTTGACTCCGCACGGCGGCCGTCAGATTTCCTGCACGCCGAGCCGCAGTTGAGTACCATTCAGTCCAAACTCCGGCCATTAGAAGGTTCCGCAAAGCGAGGCCGGCTCCGCACCAGGCCCGCACCAGGGTTTTTTCGGATGTGACTCAATTTTTGATTTGACCGATTTCGCCGGTCAATCGCGGGACCTGCGCACGATGGAGCCAGTCTCCGAAATAATCGGACACTGCTTCGTAGTTGGTGATACGAGACATCAGCTGCGTGCCTCCATGTCGGCGGGCTGGCGTGGCTCTGCCGGGCAGGTTCGCCGAAACTTTAGACAGTTGTCCCCCGCAGGACAACTGGATGTTTTTTCCTGGGAAGAATTCCGACCTTGGCGCGGGCTCGGCAGGGCTCCGATGCCGGGCGGTGGCGCGGCAGGAATGTGGCGCGCTAGGTATCGAAGCCTCCGATGCCGGGCAGGAATGTGATGCTCGAAAGCACAAGTGGCACTTGTGCTTTTGAAGTGCCTCGGACTGGAAACAGGCACCAACCATTTTTTGGTTGCTGCCCGCGTGGAGTTCCGCGTGGAGTTCGGAACTGGAAACAGGCATGTCCCTTTTTTTTTCCGAGTTGCCCGCGTGGAGTTCCGCGTGGAGTTCCCCTCAATCCTGGGGTGACAACAGGATTGAAGGGAGCAATCCTGGGGTGACAACAGGATTGAAGGGAGCAATCCTGGGGCCACAACAGGATTGGCGTGGCTCCGATGCCGGGCAGGGTGGCGCAGTGCCAACCCGCCGAACCCTCACAGTCCCCCGGTTCCTTGCTATATGTGCTAGGAGAGTGGAGGTTCCGCGGCTTGGCGCGGCAGGAATGTGAACACAAGTGCCACTTGTGTTGAAGCTTGCTCTTTAGAGGGCGTTTCCCAAATGGATTCTATTCTACCTGGGGGGGAGTTCAATGCAGGGATTCTGCAGGGAATCCCTGCATTCCCGGTATCTCTCTCTTTAGAGGGGGTTTCCCAAATGGCTTATATTCTACCTGAGAGGCTCCTAGCACTCGTCCGTCCAGCATTTGACCTCGTCCTGCGAAGGATTCGAAGTCTAAAACGCTGCGTGCAGGCGTGTGGCTGCAAAATAATGACCCCTAGATATGCGCCGCAATTTGGCTCCAGGTTGCATTTCAAGCGATGTCAAGCTTTGCCAAAGGAAACCCCTTTTCCCTTTTTTTTCGGGGACCCCTTTTTTTGGGACCCCTTGTTTTCTTTTTTTTTTGTTTTTTTCTTAGCCCTGCAAAGGTTGGCTCGCTTGAAATGCAACCTGGAGCCAAATTGCAAGCATATCTAGGGGTCATTATTTTGCAGCCACACGCCTGCACGCAGCGTTTTAGACTTCGAATCCTTCGCAGGACGAGGTCAAATGCTGGACGGACGAGTGCTGGGAGCCTCTCAGGTAGAATATAAGCCATTTGGGAAACCCCCTCTAAAGAGAGAGGTGCGTGCCGTCAGTTACCTCTCCGCCTCCGGGATATTGCCGGTGACAGGTCCTTCAAACATGTTTACATATGTTTTCGCCGACGCCTTTGTCGAGTGGCTAAGGCGTCGGCCAAGGAGCTGAGCGCTTCTTACTCCGCACGGGGCTCCCGCGAGCGCAGTTGAGTACCATTCAGTCCGAACTCCGGCCGTTGGAAGTTTTCTGCAAGTATGTGAAGTGACCGGTGGCGCCGGTCACTTCGTGAGACATCCCGTGCTGAAAAAGACCGCACCAGGCCCGCACCAGGCCCGCACCAGGCCCGCGCCAGGCCCGCGCCAGGCCCGCGCCAGGTTTTTGGAAGTACCGTGGCTACAATGATTTGACCGGTGGCGCCGGTCAATCGTGAGACATCCCGTGCTGAAAGCGAGACCGCGCCAGGCCCGCGCCAGGCACGCACCAGGCACGCACCAGGCACGCACCAGGCACGCGCCAGGCCGTTGGAAGTTTCCGCGAGTACGTGTCGCCCGTACAATGATTTGACCGATGGCGCCGGTCAATCGCGGTACCTGCGCACGACGCTCGAAAAAATTCGGGACAAATCACCGAAAATTTCGGGAGGTCGCCGAAAATTTCGCCTCGAGGCCGTCCTCGGGTGGCGCGGGCTCGGCAGGCTGGAGGCTTCTACGCCGGGCAGGTGGCGCGGCCGGATGGAGGCTTCTTTGCCGGGCAGGTGTGTGGCGCGCTAGGTATCGAAGCCTCCACGTTGGGCGAGCTAGTATCCTGGAAAGCGGCAGCGAACTGCGCGAACTGCGCAGCGACTGCGCAGCGACTGCAGCGACAGCTGCAGACTGCGCCGCGCGAAAGCGCGAACATAGAACATCGCACCTCTCTCTTTAGAGGGGGTTTCCCAAATGGATTCTATTCTACCTGACAGGCTCCTAGCACTCGTCCGTCCAGGAAACGACCTTGTCCTGCGAAGGATTCGAAACCTAAAACGCTGTGCAGGCGCGTGGCTGCAACATAACGACCCCTAGATATGCGGTTTGGCAAAATGCCCCGCAGCTGCCTTTGTTTCTGCAAGGCGAGCCCCCTCAAAGGAAACCCTGGCTGGCTTTTTGGCTGGCTTCTGGCTGGCTTTTGGCTGGCTTCTAGCTGGCTTCTGGCTGGCTTCTAGCTGGCTTCTGGCTGGCTTCTGGCTGGCTTCTGGCTGGCTTCTGGCTGGGTTTTGGCTGGGTTTTGGCTGGGTTTGGTTGGCTCCTGGCTGGGTTTGGTTGGCTCCTGGCTGGCTTCTGGCTGGGTTTGGTTGCCTCCTCGCTGGCTTTCTGGTTGGCTTCTGGTTTTCTGGCTGGCCTCTGGTTGGCTTCTGGCTGGCTTCTGGCTGGCTTTCTGGCTGGCTTTCTTTTTTTCCATGTTTTTTTAGCTCGCCTTGCAGAAACGCAGCTGCGGGGCATTTTGCAAGCATATCTAGGGGTCGTTATGTTGCAGCCACACGCCTGCGCGCAGCGTTTTAGGTTTCGAATCCTTCGCAGGACGAGGTCGTTTCCTGGACGGACGAGTGCTAGGAGCCTGTCAGGTAGAATAGAATCCTTTTGGGAAACCCCCTCTAAAGAGAGAGCAGAAGGCGCACAGAAGCATTGTGGGAAAGCTTTTGCATATTTAATAGATTGGCGCAGAAGATGTCGAAGCCGACTGTCAAGATTGTAAAGGCAGCAGTGCATTTTGTAGGATTTCTGACAACTGTACAGGATGTGGGTTTACTTTTACCCTACAAGCCGTGTTCAAGTTCAGTTTTGACAAATGGTGGTGAACCAACTGAAGGTGCAAGCATGCAGATTTTCACAGATGCAGATTGGGCAAGCGACAAGGAAATTTTTCTGTGGAGGTTTGATGTATGCTTATGTGAGGCAGCAAAGAGCTATAGCACTTTCCTCATGTGAGAGTGAGTATTATGCTATGACGTCAGGCTTGTCTGAAGGACTGCTACTTCATGATCTGACGCAGTATCTTTTGGACATGAAGCTGAAGCTGGAGGTGAGGACAGATAGTTCTTCGGCAAGAGGTGGGAGAGAGGCTTGAGAAGACCAGACACTTGTCAACCCGTGCACTGTGGCTTAAGGCAGTAGCTGACAAGAAGTGCGTTTTAAGGCCAGTGCCCACAGAGCTGAACCCAGCAGATCTGAACACAAAGTTGCTGAGTCAAGCCAGGATGAAAGGTTTGGCATGCCTGATTGGTATTAGGCAAGGAAATGACATTCCATATGGCGCAGATGAGCTGGAGGAGATTCGGAATTTCTTCAGAGGCGAAGAGCGATGAAAGATGTGTTCAGAGTGATTGTGCAGAGTGAATCAAGTGTGAGAAGACTTGAGAGAGAGCGTGCAACAGTGATTGGATGCAATATGAAGGAGAAGCTGATGTACGCGTTATTATTGGAGCTGTCAGGAAAAGCAATGGCAGGAAGCCTGGATTGGATTTCTTAAATGGTTGGAGCACCGTGAGAGAAAGGTGTATGAGAGGTGCATGACAGGGTGTCGAAGTATTGCAGGTGGAGAAGATTTTCAGAGCAGACTGGAGAGATTACAGTACAGTGTGGAAGATATGATTTTGCAGATGCAAGCTTTGTGAGGACGACCGCGAAACTCGACAAATGAGTTGGATATGGCATGAACTGGATGTGGTGAAAGGACAAATTCAGGAATGGATTTGACGATTCGTGATCATTGAGAGAGCGGTGGAGCGACAGCAGAGCAAGGAGATCAGCGATGCTGAGTTTGCAAGACGAGATCCTGAAGCAATGGGCCGGGGCAGTGGCTATCTGGACGACACAACGTGGGCAGATCAACTGAGGGAAGAAGGAATAAATCCGTTGACTGAGACGTTGACATCAGATGGTTCAGGAAGTGAGCGCAGTTGATATTCATTCGTATGTGCGTGGCAGATGGATGGGTTTGCATTGGGAGATGAGTTCCAGAATTTTCCCATATTGGCTTGATGAAAAGGCCAGGGATTTTTCACAAATGCGTAGTGCTTGAGCTGTATAGACTGAAAGGCGAGCATGTTTTCCCCAAAAGCCACTTTGAAAGATTGCCACATGGCAAAGCCACATGGCAAAGGCGGGGTGATAAATTTTTACGTTTGTATAGCACCCACTCAATCATGTGTGTGTGTGCATGATGTGAAACATCAGGATGAACCGTTTGTAAGTTTGCAGTTGGAACGCTTGGCAATAGACCGTGTGTTACCGATGAGGCGCTTTTCGGTTCGCAAGAAAAAGTTAGGAGCGATGCATACTTATTGCCCAATTGCGCCGCAGATGCATTCGGGCTTTTTGTTGCACCGCAGATGCTTTGCAAGCCAGTCCAGAGCCTATGCCTGTAATGCACCGCTGTTGCATTCACGCACCTCCCGGTGCAGCAGCTGGGAGAGCACGCCTGGCGCTCAGCGCTTATGCTTCTGAGCCCTCAGCCATCGATGGCTTCAATCACAGTGCGGCACCGCTGATGCTTCACCAGGGTTCATCATTGCACCGCAAAGGCCTTCTTGCCAGGCCTCGTGCGCAGAGCACTCGCAACCCGGCATCGCGCCGCACGTGCAGCTGTGTGCGCAATGCGCACCCCCTCGCCTGGTTGCACCGCGGATGCACCCCAGGCCGCTCCAAGCACTACGGATGCCTTCGGGCACGTCCAGTGCTTAGCGCTTAGGGGATTCAGCCCAGTTTTGTGATTGCAGCCAAAGCATCCGTGCGTATCGCAGAGGTTGCCCGCGCGCCCGCCATGGAGTGCCATGACATGCTGGAAGCGATGCGTGACACAATCGCACGTAGTTACCTAGACGTGGAAACCGTCCTTGAGGATATGGTTTTCGTGCTCCTGACAGCATACCTGCACAATGGGTAACAGACGCATTCCGCACGCATGCATGCAGAAAAGAATTCTTCCCCTTGGGCTTCATTGATTGTTGCCACTTCGCTCACTCCCAAGCCTGAGTCGAGGTGGAAGCAGCAAGCCTGTCCCTCAGTGGTCTCAGCCCTGCGCCATCCTCTGCAGCAAAAGCCCCTGTTTCGCATGCCCGCAGTTTCCATTCAATTTCACGCTGCAACCGCTTTCCTTCCTTGCGCTGTGATGACCATGGTCAGTGAATCCAACGCTTGCATCAACGCATTCGACGACAATGACACGCCTCAGCAGTGGCCCCAATGCCACCGCATTGATGCATCGCCCTCTCGCTCTTTGCAGGACGGTTTTGCAGCCCTTCTCAACTGCTGGCTAAGACGCATGGAGCGTGATGATCGTTTGGCGTGCATGCAACGCATGGGTCACCTGAGCAATTTTCTGCTCGACATCGTCAGTGTCCTGGGAGTGCGTAGCATGACTTTCGGCATTGCGCGCTTGCACTCCCTCATTGCATATTTTGTCGACTACGTTCGCATTGATCCGCAGATCGATGTTGACGGCATGTTGGAGAATCGCAAACGAAGCCTTGCAGGCAGGCAAATACCTTGCCGTGATCCAGCCCTTCTCTGCCTTGCTTGCTAACCCCAAGTTCCGCTCTGAGCGCAGCATGAACGCATATATGCAGCCAAGCTTGGCTTTGTTGCATGAATGGGAGTCAAGCCTCGGCATGGACGACATCGCACTGGTCATCAGGTCCTGCATTGCACTACTTGAAAGCATTATAAGACCTATATAAGCGTGCTGCCCCAACCACGCACGCGCGTTTCCTGCACTGGTCGGACAGGCATCACGAGCTCGCGGAATTGGCCGACAAGTGGGCCCACTGCATGCCCGCACCGGCAGCGCCAGAGCCTGGCATGCCACCCGACAGCCCCCCAGGGCTGCATCGTTCTAGGCCGCCCTATTGCCTCAGATTCCAGACCAACAACTGCCAGTCCAGAGCATGCAAGCTTGCGCATATCTGTCTTGTGCCAGATTGTGCGCAAAGTCAGGCTTCGCGCCCTACCTCCTAACAGGAGGCAGCTCGAAGCTTCACTCCGACTATAAAAAGTGCGGCCTAACACTGCTTGTTGAACTTTCACAGATTAAGTTCCACTTGCCCGCACCCCCCGCACAAACTCAGGTGCCGCAGCACGCAGGTGCACTCGCCTCAGATTTCATGCACGCCCAGTGCCTACTGCATTGCTCAGGCGCGCAACCTTGAAGGCTCCTCACTACGACGCGTTCTAGTGCCCCGCAAAGTGTTAATTGGATTTGCGTGGCATGCTTGCTGGATTGTCACTGCAGCCAAGCATGGCGCGTGTTCCTGCTTTGCCATTTAAGCTATTCACCGCAATCCTCGCAACCGCCTCGCATTCATCGTTGTTTCCGTAATGAGCACCAACCTGCAGAAGCTCGTTGAGGAGAACAGAGAGAACCCCAAGTTCCTGCAAGAGCTCATCGCCGCATTTGCACCCGCCTCAAATTCAGCATCCGCATGCAACCCCGCAGAGCATGCCACCGCTCAAGATGCACCGCATGCAGACCTGCTGGAAATGGAGCCAACAGCAACCCAAGAGGCGGCTCCCGCATGCGTGGCAGAGGAGCTGCCAAAGTGCAAAGCGCCGCCTGCACAGTTCCTCAGGCCAGACCCGCCGGATGCATTGCAAGACGACACGCCTGCCACTCACACACGTGCGCAGCAGGACGTCGAAGAAGTGGAAACCGACGGGGCCCGGCATGCATCGGCATCCGAGCCTCCGCCCGTAAGGGCTCCGTGGGCTGGGCTCACGGAGGAAGAGCGTAAGCAACGAGAACGTGAACAGCATGCGCGAGAGCAGCGTCCGCATCAGCCTTGGAGCTCACGCCCGACGTGTTGCGCCGCACAGTGATCCCGGAGCCTGAAAACCTGCATGCGCACGCTGAGAATCAGCCTCAGCACAAGGCTCCCCAGCTGAGCCCAAGTTCATCCTTGGCCGCCTCATGAGCTGACAGCCTGGGCGGGGTCCCTGAAACGGCGACGCTGGGACGCATCTACGCATTCCTACAGCATTGACCCGGCGTACCAGGACAACCGCCGCATCCTGCCTTTTGAGGCCATGCGTCCGGGCAATCTTAGCTCACGGCCCACGCCTTTGCCCAAAGTGCCTCGGAGACAGCAGCGTGCAACCTTTGTTTCGCAGCTAGATGCATGCATTCGCATTCCGTCAGTTCGCTTGCCCCGCACCATGAGGCATTCCCAGAACAGCGGCAGGCAATTCCGCATGCATTTTTATGATGATAATCAGCGGGCGAGCTGCGCATTACCTTGTGCCAATCCGCATTGCCCGTACGCAGCCGTCTGTGGCCAGTACGTGGACGGGGCCAACGATACGCATGACCGCCACCGGTGCAGCGGCTGCACAGCCGATGCCCGGGACAGGGCATACTAGCACGCATCATTGGCTTGGCATCCGCAGCCGTGGATGCCCCGCACCGCCTCGCGCTTGAATCACGACAAGGCCCAAGCATACATCTTGCATTGCTTAGCGCCGCAGCGCAGCTTCGCCTGCCAGAGGAGTCCCGGCGTCAGCAAGGGCACCACCGCCTTACCTCAGTGCAACTGTACAGCCGGGACGACACAATCGAAAGCCTCTGGGTGCAGTCGCAGATCGCATCTGCACTGATAAGGGGGTGGCGCCCCACAAGACCCCAATCACGGGGCGGCCAGCAAGCAGTTTTCGAACCAGGATTCTCGGCGGGGTCCGATACCCACCAGCATCACGCCGCATGCATTGCCATCAGAGCTGAACATGTTCGTTTACGAAAGAGAGCAGCAGGCCCAACCCTGCACTGTGGACCCAGAGGCTTGGGCTGTGCAAGAAGTCGCCTCCTGAGGAGGGCAACTCACATGAGACACCACCCGCGCCAGGGTCATCAGCAATCTGCCTAGCGCAGCTCACAATTGGGGCAGCAGTGCATGCAGTGTACAGCTCGAACGCAGATTTGCCTTCCGCCTTTTGCGCAGCTTGCGGCCCCTTTGCCAAGCAGTGCGTCTGCTTAACGCCAAAGCACTAGACCAGCAAATCGCCAACATGTGCTTGCTTCAGCCGGACCCGGCCCTCTCACTCCGCACAGTTACAACTTCGGAGCTTCTGCATGCCGATCGCCAACTTTGGGGCACCATCGTCGACCTACTGCAACGCAAATGGTCCATGGACGATGCGTTCCATGAGCTCACGCGCAGCCGCGTGGAAATACACTCCCTGCTCATGCTTCGCCCGAGAACAAGCAGACAGCCCTTAGCGGCGCCGCCCGCCAAGCGACCGACTAATCCAGCACGATCCGGCAAACGCCCAGCTCCCAAGCCGCCTAAGGCGGAACCACCCAGAAAAAAGGGTAAAGGGAAAGGAAAGGGGAAGATACGCGACAATTGGGCGGCAACGCATCAAGGCAAGCCAATCTGCCGCAGATTCCAACAGGGCCTCTGCAAAACAGACAACTGCCAGTTCGCGCATGTATGCGCCATAAAAGGCTGCCAGCAAGCGCACGGGGCTTCGCAACATCCTTCCAACCGCACCTGAGACAGTCCGGAGGCCGCTCCGGCCGCTCCTCCGGACAGTGCAATCCCACAGCCGGTAGCACTTGGCACTGCCCCGCAAGCCCGCCTGCAACGCATGCTTTATCGCCCGCGAACGAGGCGCTCCAGCCCTCACTGTCTGCACCAACGCACCGTCCTGCAGCCAGGGATAGGACAGGCAACTCCGATGGCCCACCCAACATTGCACGCGCAGCTGAGAAGCGCATACTGCCCCACACCAAAGGAGGATTCCTCTTGGATGTTTTCGCAGGAATCCATGCACCCATTTCAGCAGCTGCCGACAAGCAAGGCCTCTCGCGTTTCGAGGCTTTTGACCCTAGAGGCCAATTCAGAGCACGACATACTCGACGATGCGTGCTTTGAACTGCTTATGCGCATCTCTTGGTCAGGCATCGTCAGCCTGATTACACTAGCTCCGCCGTGCAAGGAGTACAGTAGACTGAAACTCCGCCCCGGAGGACCGAAGGCCTTACGCACTCCAACCTGCATGCGCGGCGTGCCTGGCTTGTCTCCCGAAGAAGCATCGCGCGTTGCACAAAGCAGGGAAACCCACAGCAGGAGCAGAGAACTCTTCAGAGCAGTTGCCGCACAAGGAGGCGTGGCAGTCTTTGAGCAACCGCCCTCGAGCATGGCATGGCTCGAGCCGGAAAACTTTCAGTGCCTCAAAGCCTTCCACGGACACTTGGCATGGGTGGATGCATGCCAGCACGGCATGTCTTTTGCAAAATCTTGGTGTTTCGCTTCAAACAACCCATGCATCCAGCATGTAGCAGCGCGTTGCAATCACCAAAAAAAGCACGCTAGCGTCGCAGGCGCGCGCAGCACCTCGGGCCAATTCCTCAGCGCATTGACCGCAGAATATCCCGCGACTCTGGCCGCAAGCCTCGTCACGCATTGTGCGTTCAAAGTTCGACGCGACCCGCTGGTACACGAGCTTCAAAGACCCTGCATCCGTAGCCTGCTTCCCAACAGACTCAAAATCTGTGATGGAGCCGGCATGCATTCCACCGCAGACCATTCAGTACCCCAGCCCAGTCACCCGCTGGGAACGGTAGCGCACGCTTGGCTGCGGCGGGCAACAACACAAAGTTTGATTCCCAAAATTCTCGCCCACGTCAGCTCGGACACATCTGAGCCACCCTTGTCGGCCCAGGAGTCCGAAGAGGCAGCGCTCATGGTTTTCGCGGCAGTAAACCTGCCCGCCCCAACCAGCCTGGCTCCCGACAACGGCCAGCCGTACCGGCTGTCACTGCTGCACGCACTGGCCTCCGCATCGGATGACCCGGACATCAAACTCCACAGCCCTATCCGAACTGCCCCGTAGCATGCAATGGCCGCTCAAAGAGCAAGCCGACCTGCCTCACGAGCTCACAGAATGCATGGGCAACAGGAAAGCCGCCGAAGCAGAGCCCAACACAGTGTCTGCCCTTTTGGACAAAGAAATCTCCAATGGGTGGGTCGTCCGCGCAGAGATGTCCATAGAACAGGCTAGGCGGCGCTGGAATAAAGGAATTGCAGTGGGCAAACTCAATGTGGTGCATGCAGAAGGGAAGGAACCACGCCTGGTCCTGGACAGCGCAGTGTGCGGGGTGAACCCCAAGTGCAATATCCCAGAACGCGTCAGCCTGCCAATGTCATCCGACGTGCGCCTCGCTTTCATGCCAGAAGACACGCGTGCTTCTTTCATAGGCGCAAGTTTTGATCTTAAAGCCGCACACAAGCAAATTCAGGCACATCCTAGCGAACATGGCTTGCTCCTGTTTCGCTTCGCAGACACTTTGTACCATTACCGGGTGTGCCACTTCGGAGCACGGTTCTCCGCATACTGGTGGCAACGCGCAGGAGCTTTCTTGCTGAGGCTGCTGCACGGCATCCTGTCAGCACACCCGCATAGAGCTTGGTTGTTTGTGGATGACCTCTTGGCCGCGCTGCGCCGCCCAGATGCGCATCAGCAACTGGCGCTAGTTGTCATATTCTTTGCAACAATTAGTGCGCCCATTTCTTGGAAAAAGGTTCAATTCCAAAACTGCCTGACTTGGTGCGGATGGTCAATCACCTTCAGCCTGGAAACGATTGAACTCACTCCACTCAAAACCCTGAAGCTGAAAGAGCAGCTGTTCGCACTGCTCCGCTCCAAGGCGTTGCTTGGAAGTTGAGGCTCAGAGGTGCAGGGGGAAAGACATCGCGTGTCCTTTCCCCGTATCTGCACCCCTCTGCGGAGCCTCCTCATATGCCCCCACTTCAGGGTTCCAAGCAAACGGCTTAATCTATCACCCCCTCTTCAGAGCGTTTGCGAAGCACTCTTATGCTCCGGCCGCCACGGGGCGTCGGGCGGATGCAGTGATAGCCTGCGTTGGTGGGGCCAGAAATCATGCGGGCGAAAACGAAAGCGAGCTTGCGGCTTGCTGTCGAATGCGGATGTGTTGCCGCGGCTGAGCTGATTGGCCCACACGTTGCGCTCGCCTGGGATATGCGAGGCTAGCACTGACCGTTTGTGCTTGTAGGCCCATGGCGACAAATTGCACAAAGATCTGCAAGGGCCATGCTGCAGTGAACAGTTTGTTCACCCCGGCTTCTGATGCGGTATTATCCGTGCCGGAAGGCATGCGTAAGCCGCGCGCTGCTTGTCCCTTGGCTGTCCAAGAGATGCGCATTAGCGCCAGTTGGGCCAGGGTTTCGAAGCACGCTATGTAGCGCTGAGCCTCACAAAGGAGGCACGGCCACTGCTGCTGGACTTCTTGGAAGTCCCACGTTTCTGCAAACCAGGAGACGGAGCGGCTGGAGATAAACCAGCCACCTATGCCGACTGTGGTGCCCTCGGCACAAGCATCTGCGGCTGCCTTGCGTGCCAAGATTGGCTTGCTGCGCAGCGGGCGTGCCAAATCGGCCTGAAAACATTGAAGGAGCCACTCAATGTTAGCTTTGCTTGCCGCGGACAAGCGCGTGTGCTCGGCAGCTGGGTCGGCTATGCGCACCCATGCTGGCTTACGGCTGGGCACGATGCGCGGCAAGTCGGAGGAGCTGCGTATTGAGGTTTGCTGATACTCTAAGACCCTGGAGCCAAGCGGCAAACAAAATGCCGTGCGCGGGCGAAGCTAGTACAGCTTTGGCGTTTAGCGCCGACAGAAATGCAGGCCACAGGCGTGCGTGCACGGCTATCATGCATCCTGGTGGCGAGCGCAGATCTGCATATAACGGCGCAAGCCAAGACCTCAATTCCAGGCTTAGGCTGGTGGCCCAGATGAGCAGCCCGAGGACTTGTTCCAATAAAGAAAAAGAGCGTGCGCACATGTTTGTCGGTCGCGCCCTTTTATCTTGGACTGCATGTTCCCTTTCGGATTGAAGCAGTGATCAAGATTCTAACGTTTAGGGTTTTATTTTCCCTTATGTTTTAATCTTGATCGAATCTTCGGACGCGTTGCCGTTTTCTGCTTCAAGCCACCTAAGGGACTTGCGTGAGGGTTACCCCTCACTTTTTTGCGCCCACCCATCCCACCTGTCAACACTCAGGTGAACTTCCCTGGGCCCAGCCGCAGCTGGTGGTCCAGAGGTACGGTGCGTACCATGACCTGTCTGCAGAGGTCACAAAATTCAACTTAGCACCGTGAGCCGCATGTCGCACCAGCGATGGCATGCAATATTTCTGCCAGGGCCCAGCCGCAGCTGCCGCCCAAAAGGCTCGGTGCACCTCAGCCTGGCACCCGTTGCACATAAGCCGGATGCACGCATTGCATCCAGCAGCCATATGACTGTTTCGACATGGCTCAACCTGGCACCGTGTGCCGCATTGCACACCAGCCGGATGCACGCATTGCATCCTGCCGCAATGCCTTCGATTGTTTCACGCCTCACAGGTAACACACCTGGCGCCTGGTCGAACACGCATTGTTGACCACGGTAGCATATGAGGAGGCTCCGCAGAGGGGTGCAGATACGGGGAAAGGACACGCGATGTCTTTCCCCCTGCACCTCTGAGCCTCAACTTCCAAGCAACGCCTTATAAAGAAAAAGAGCGTGCGCGCATGTTTGTCGGTCGCACCCTTTTATCTTGGACTGCATGTTCCCTTTCGGATTGAAGCAATGATCAAGATTCTAACTCGCAGGTAATACACCGGTCGAACACGCTTTGTTGACCGCGGGCATTTGAGAAGGCTCCGCAGGGGGGTGCAGACACGGGGAAAGGACACGCATTGTCTTTCTCCCTGCACCCCCGAGCCTTGACTTCCAAGCAACGCCTTATGCAGAAAAAGAGCAAGCGTACCTTTTGTCGGTCGTACTCTTTTGTCTTTTGCTGCATGTTCCCTTACGGAGTGAAGCAGTGATCAAGATTCTAACGGTGGGGTCAAGGTCACTGTGTAGTAGTGCCACAACAAGCAATGGTCAATGGGTTGGGTTTGCTGATAATTCTTGAAGTGTTCAACCTAGGCGTGATTCTTTGTTGGGTGGTTGCCAAACGTGCGTGTCCCCCAACAACGCATGAAGCTCAACCGTTTGTTTTTGGTTTGTGTCGGTCCGTGCGTGTGTACTGAGGCCTGTTAATAAGAATAACAAGGTGCCAGTTTTAGTTTCCTTTGTTAGTCATATTTATCCATCCCGCTATGGACAGCAACGGAACATGGAACGATTCCATTTTCAATCAGCAACGTGCAGTTGGCAACAACAATGCTCGCGGGACGTAAGTTTGCCAAACTGAAGGGGACGCCGCAAACCAACTTTGCAAACAGTTGAAGCATGGTTCAGCAAAAATCATTTGTCATGTTGGCTGGCTCAAGCCGGCACATCTTTTTCTGCAGATACCCCACATTCGCCACTCAGGATGCGCAGCAATGAACTGAGTTAGCAAGCCAATCATTGCCGGAGGCGCAGCTTAAAGCTTGACATGCGTGGCAAGCAAGGCACACTCGCCCTGTTTTTTTTTCCATTTTCTTTTTCTTTCTTTGCGCTGCATCCAACACAGTTTTCCCGGCATGTCGGCTGCCCAGATTCAGTGCCTCCCGTCATTGTTCAATATGGCCAAACCCTTTTGGGGTTGATATCAGTTGCACTTGACAAGGTCAGAGCCAGCTGATCCGGCAGGCTGTGACCTGGAAACGTGACTTTGCGATCTTGGATTGGTGCATTGAGGCAAACATTCTGAAGCGCCCGTGAAAAACCAGGGCAAAGGAAACGGCAAGCGGAGGCAGGAATGCATTGAGAGTCAAAGGCAGGTGCCTTGGTTTTGATTCAGGAGCCAGAAGAACTCTGGCAAAGGCTGCTAGTCGATGTGGCATTTCATGACATGTTGTGTGGCTGCCTCTTCAAGGCAGCACCTCCAGCTGGAGGGCCGTCAATCGTGACCAAGAGGCAACATGCGGCAAGGAACTACAAGCAACTGGGTCAGTGTGCTGTTTTGCTGACGCAGGGCGCATCGTCAGCCAACTGGCGGGCCGTAAATCGGGACCCAGAGGCGACATGCAGCAAGGAATTGCAAGCAACTGGGTCGGTGTGCTGTGTTTTGACGCAGGGCGCATCGTCAACCAACTGGCGGGCCGTAAATCGCGACCCAGAGGCAACATGCAGCAAGGAGTTAGAAAACAGCTGGGTTAGCGCGCTGTTTTTGTGAATGATGCATGCAGGGGGCATCGTCAGCAACAACTGCAGATGCGCAACAGAGCCCTCAAGGCCACGATGGTGTTGCCGTTAATTCTTCCTTGCACAGCCAGCAGACACAGTTTGTATGTGTAAATGTGTACATGTGCTGAGTGCATCGATATCCAATTCCAGACGGTGACAGAAGATGGGCGCCGGGCAAAGGTGCCAAAAATGGCAAAGGACCTTATGTGAACATGGCATTGGGCATTCACTGTCCACTATGTCCCACTTGCATGTTGCGCATAGTCCTTGACAAATTCCTGAACGCTGACCCGCAGGAAAAGGCAAAAGCAGGAACAAACACAAAGCAGGTGCTGCCTTGGTTTCTGATTGCGTCTACGTCACCCTTGTTCTTGCTGTGCCCTGCAGCAACCCAGCAAATTGGTACACTGGCGTTTTCCAAAGTTTTTATGTTGTCCGCATTTTTCTCGGTGTTAGACATGAGACCAGTCTGAGTCGATCTTTTACAGGTGAGACCAAAGATGCGCGTGTTTCCTCTGTGCAAGAGGCCAGCCATGCCCCCATGAGTGAGAGGCGGTGAGAGACCTCGTGTGAAGGATACGCACATTGTCGAGAGTCGGCAAGTTCCAGAGTCTGCTTCTGCTGGGACCCCGGCAGATTTGGCGATTCTGGTGACCAGTTGCCACCATGCGTCTCTCTCTCTCTTGCAACTGCCCGAAGGTTGCGGAGCGACTGGCCCAGCAGCTTTCACGAGGAGCTTCCTTGCCAGAAGTTGCGGATATCTCTTGGACATCGCTTTGACTTTGAGCCAGGCTCCTATGACTGCATGATTTGCCTTGGGAAGGCAGGGTGGACATCTACTTGTCACATGCGTGGGGTGCGTTACCAAGGTGAAGCCTAGCAACCCCATTTGGTCCTGTACACAGTGCTGGGCGGCGCCTGAGCCTTGGTTCTGGTGGTCGGTTCAGGGGATCCATGCGAGACGGTTCGAGCCTCCAAATCCGGAGGAGGTTTGCTGAATGTGTCTAAGTCTTTTTGGAGGAGGCATCGATGAGCATTCGGGTGCGGCAGACAATTCCATTCGGATTGTTTGATGAACCCAGGTTCCACTTGAAGTGCATCAAGAGCTGGGTGCGGCGTTGCAACAGTGCTGGCGGATTGGAGTTCAACTGGGCATGTCCAGGTGCGGGAATTAAGAGAAGCAACTCTGCAACGACCGTGTTGCCTGCTTGCTGTTAGGCTGCCGATACAACTGGGTTGACCGCATGCCTGAGTGCCCGTCCAATGCACTCAGAGTCTGGATTGCACGAAGAATGTTTTTCTCAGGTACACCTGCTACTGCAAGAAGGTTCCAGAGCCAGAACTGAATCCACACTGGTGACCTGTCTTGAAAAACATGCCTCTTTCTCACTTGTTTAACACAGACATCTATTGAGCAGCAAAGCGCTTCAAGGTTGGCACATAGCTGCGGAGAGGCACGTTTGATGGATGCATGGCACCATGAGCTACCAACATGTGCGAGCATCAAGCTGAAGCAGAAAACACATTCGAGGGTTTGCGGCCTCTTGTGAGGTCTGCGAGCGTAACCGTGGCTGTTCTGAGCTTACTTTGCGAGATGCGGCAGGTGGGCAATGCTCATCAAGCAGCAGCTTTGCGTGGCGAGGTCCACACCCATGCCCCGAATTGTGTCATCCTGGACCTTGTCCACGCTGCACAGCGGATTGAGCCTCAGGCATGTGGAGCTCCTTGAGACCAAGCTGCATGACACATTGGGGTCAGTTTGCCACCTTTCAGTGGTTTGGGCTGGGACTGTGACAATGCCACCAGGGCGAAGTGCAAAGACTTGGCAGTTTCGAGGTGGGCGGACCTGGCAGCTGTCATTGTGGCCGGGAGAGAACAGAGACCAGCAGGCACGAGTTGGTCTTTGTGCCATGCTTGCCTCAAGGCGCCTTTTGCGCCTTTTGTGGGTCGACACTTTGATCTTTTGCGACTTGGCAGGTGTGGCGATCCACGGCAATGGTCCTGTGGCAGCACGTGTGGCCGTGCTTTGAGTTGCGGCTCACTGCTCAGCGCGAAATCATAGTGGCAACGACTCTCACCTGAAGCTCGCTCAACATGGCTGACTTTGAGACTGTGCACCAAGGTCACCATTTCTGCAAAGCAAGGCATCACTTTTGCTTGAGCTGCTATGGTTTGGGCGGCGTCATGATCATTGAGAGCTTTACCTGCGCGGCGAAAGCGAGGTGTCACACAGGGCCGTGTCCACCTTGTGCGGAGACTTCGTTGGAGAGTTGCTTCTGCGGAAAGAATCAGGCAGGAACCCGGCCATTTTTGTGGCTGGTGCTCGTTTTTCTTTTTTCTTTTTCGGAATTTCCCCCTTTAGGAGCAAAGGCTGTGTGGCCATGTCAACTTCTCTTGCCACAAGCCCTGCGGCAGCCGGCTGGAGTGCGAGGAGATGTCAGATCGGTGAACTCATGACTAGTCATACAATGAAGTGTGTTCTGGGGTTGCGGAATGAAGACATGAATTGATTTCGCAGTCATGGCCGGAAACAAGCCTGTAGACGGCCAGAGCCTTGCTCCATGCATGTGTGTCGCAGCTCTCATAGCTTTTTACTAGTGCCTCGGCAAACAGCGCTTTTCGTGTTGCCATGCTGCCACGTCTCCTGACCCTGGCCGCATTCGGCTCTGTTTTGGCAGCAACCACTCCAGAGTCACGCATGCACTTTCATTTCGCAAGGTTTGGCTTTGGGTGCACATTGCAGAGTTTTGCATCTGGGTCTGTCCTTTTTTGAGGGTACCTTTTTTTGTGGTTTTCAAGGGACAACACTCTTTTATTTTGGGGGTTCCCAGAAAAAGAGAAACGTCCGTGTTTGGACATAAGGACTCGGCCGCCTTAGAGGCAGACGACGTTTGCGGGGAGGACTCCGACTGCGGTTTGTCTCTGCGACAGCTCCGCGGGGAATCGACCATCGGCATCCAGCGCCACCGGGTGGACCCGGACCCGACGGAAGAGGCGTCCGAGCCCTCGGAGCCCTCGGAGCCCGAGACGGCGGCGGCCGCCGCCGCGGAGGCGGAGACCGGCCCGGACGTCGAGTCTGAGTCCGCCGCGCTGGTGGAGCCGGATGAGGAGATGGATGACACCGGTGAGGATGATGAAGGGGAGGAGCCCATGCCCAAGGTGAATGAGACCAAGCTGCAGAATGAGAGGGAGACGGAGGAGGGTGGACTTTGCTGCTTCAGCGGCGAGAGCAACAAGGACACATGTGCCACCTGCTATCCCATGTCCATCGCATCCTTCAAGAGCAAGTGCTCCAAGAAGAACGAGTGCACCTGTCTCAGCTTATATCACGTTTATTCAGCTCTGCACAGCTTCAGAATATCTACATACATACATAGATATATGTATGTATATGTACAAATGTATATATATATATATATATGCACCCTCCCTCCAAAATCCGTGCCTGCTGCTTATGTAAGGGGGTCAAGTCATTTTAGACAGATAATACAAAAAGTGGGCTCATTTCACAATTTTGGCAGACCTTTGCAGATGAGTCATTCAGACTTTGCCACTGTTTGCACTTCTACTTTCTGACAAATTGTTGTGTGGTATTCCTCCTCTTGTTCATTTCATACATACCCTGGTCATAAACTCAATCTATTTCAACACAAGTTAAGTGGACAATCACATCATAAGCAAAGTTTGGTACAGTGTAAAAGCGAAGTTAGGTAACGTGTCACATACACAGGGTCTAGACCACAACATGTCATACATACATCTACATCTCTGAAGTGTCCAAACATGTCAGCCAAGAAAGAACATATTTGCTGTCAAATAGAAATCGTGATGTTCTGTCAATGTGTCCAGATTAATTGTGTTTCGGCATAGTCTTCATCGCTAATATTATCCTCGCTCTTCGCCTACACATCTTCAATTTCTCATCTCAACTGATGCGCACGTCCTCTTCGTTGTCAACTTACAAACCTGTGACCTTCTACGCATCCTCCATCTCTTATCGTCTGTCAGCTCACAAACCTTGGTCAATGCCAAAACATATGCACCTTATGTGCCCTGCCCAATGCCACGCTGTCTGCTAAAATAACTAATGCCCCTGAAAAATATGTTCTGCATAAAACCTGCTAAACAGCATGCAGCATACCGGTATTTACAATGTTTTTGAATATCTACGGGTGGGTGTGGAGTTTTGAGCCATTAGAAACATATCCAATGTCCATATGCTGAACTATCAACTGCATTTACCGCGTACAAGTCAAAAATACTAATAAGGTGCACACCCAAACAAGAATGTCTGAAAGCAGACGCTTTGACGCGCTTTTGGATCTCAGATTCAAGATTCAAGATTCAAGATTCCCAGGACTCTAGATCTTGAATGTTGAATCCAGTATGGGACCCCACCAAAACGCTTCAAAGCGCTTTAAAGCACTTTTGGATCTAAGACTCAAGATTCAAGATTCGCAGGACTGCAGATCTTGAATCTTGAATCCAGTATGGGGCCCCCAAAACGGTTTAAAGCGCTTCAAAGCGCTTCAAATCGCTTTAATCATGGGTTTGAAATCTTTAGTATTGCATTTTGAACCCCATAATTGTAAAAAGTGTTTAAACAATTCTAGTGTTGTCCCAATACTCTAGGCTTCCAAAACATACTTGCGCAACCAAGAATGCGCACCCGTTTGCAGTCATATTCATTTCGTTTGCAACCATCCAAGTTCCCGCAATGGCTGGAATCAAAGTGCGAAGACTAGTGGTAAATACTTTCGAGGTTTTAGAACAACTCGACAGTTTTTTGGGGTTGATTAGGATTGACGATACTCAGGAAAGTTTTCTGTGCAATCTTCAGTCTTGAATCTTCAATCCAGTGGCAAAGCACTTTCAAGTGTTTAGAACAACTTGACAAATTGTTGGGGTTTGGCCAGTTTTCTGTGTATTCTTCAATCTTGAATCTTCAATGCAGTGATAAAATACTTTCAAGTGCGTAGCGATCCAGTGGAGCAACTTTCAAGTTCTTAGGCAGACTTTCGAGTTCTTTTTGGTGAGCTTTTTGCTTCATGTTAGCTATGCTTATGTTGACCCTTTCCCAGGAGGTAAACAAAGGCAGGTGCAATGCAGTGTTTTGTGCTAGGCACAGGATCATGAGGGGCACTATGTGTATGCATGTATGTATGTACTGTAATGTGATGTGATGTGATGTGATGTAATGTAATGTAATACAATATAATGTAGTGCATGCATGCATGTATCTTTGTATGTATTAATGTATGTAATGTAGTGTAATGTAATGTAATGTACTGTACTGCAATGCAATGCAATGTAATGTAATGTAATGTAATGTAATGTAATGTATGTATGTATATATATATATATATATTTGTTTGTATGTATGTCTGTATGTGTGTATGTATGTATGTATGTAATGTAATGTAATGCGATGTAATGTAGTGTAATATAATGTAATGTAATGTAATGCAATGTAATGTAATGTATGTAATGTATTTATGTAATGTATGTATGTATGTATGTATGTATGTATGTATGTATGTATGTGATG
>CAUJNA010000039.1:305443-312943 GCA_963377175.1 Effrenium voratum | reverse complement strand
GGTTGCCACCAAAAGGGCAGGGAGCAGCCTTTGGCGCTCCAGACCCACCTTGGCGACACCCGCCAAAGCGAGAGCCACCGAAGCCTCCTCCACCAAGGCGAGAAAGCCACGGGATCCCAGATCCCCCACCTCGGACAGGACTGGCACGGGGTGCTTGACGTGAACATCCGCTCTGGGGGAAGGCTTCACCCACAGATCGTGGACGGATTGGTTCGTCTACAGACAGCTCACGGTCCGTTCAATTGGATTATTTGCAGCTATTGTGGGGTGGAGCGCGAACGAACTACGGCGCCGGAGATCGCCACAGCAAGGGTACACTTGGCTTACAGGGGCATCTACGTGGGTACAACGCAGTTCACGCGCTCCAGGGTTGGCGTTGCTGGCAAAGCAAACCTGTTGCACGGCTGGGCAGCACACATCCTTGTGGACGACAACGCCACAATCTGTCGTGAGGCGCGACTTACAGGCGCGCACGCTTTCCGGGCGTACCCCAGCCAGGGGGTGCAAGGGACTCTGGACGCGTTGATTGCTATTGAGCAGTGGTTGGATCAAGCCGACCGAGCGACCATCCAGCCTGCCCGTGCACTTACTGCCGCAGAGCTCCTTGAGGAGGTTCGCAGGTAAGCAAATCACCTGGTGCTCACGACAGGGGTGCAGCCGTTGGCGCACCTAGGATATTTTCCCAACCTGTGCAGGGGGCAGCCGTTGGCGCCCCGAAGAACTGTGGCGCAAAGACGCACGAAGTCACACATTTCCAATTGCACACAACTGCATTGGTGAGCCTGCACATTTGCATCCAATTTGCAATCAGAAGTTTAGGTTCAAAGGAGATTCCCCATTATCAATTAGTGAGGCATATCAATCCTTGTGTGACTGAGTGTGTTGCTGCATCATTCAATAATCTGTTTTGAGTGGAGCCGTAAGTGCACATCTCATAATCCCACCAGGCACAAATCACCGGCCTTGGAGAGTGCTGCCTTTGGCGCACTGACTTGGTTTGCGTGTGCAGGAAAAGCTATCGCATCCGTGCGTCTCAGGCATGAATCCTTCTGGCATCACACCACCATCCGAAGATAGGTCTAGATCCTCACATGGCACAGACTATGATGACCCAGACCTTGCGGGTGCAATGGTGCCAGCCATGTCTGTTGTTAGGCATAACCCTAATAGCCCTGCACCAGATTCCGATGCAACCCCTGTTAGGCGCATGTTCGTTTCAGAACCATCCTCATCAGAGCCGGCTGGAACGCCCGATCCAACCCAGAACCTCCCAGCTGCTGCATTTGTTGCGGGTGCCGCCGTTCAACGTGCCCACCATGCTTCCGATGTCGCGCTTCAGGCCGCTGAACATGCACAGCAACAGCAACTGCTGGCTGAGCAGGCCCGAAGGGAGGCGGGGGAACTCCGGGAAGCCGCCCAACAAAGGGAAGGGTTGTTTAGGCATCAGGCAATGAACCTTGTAACCCAAGCTCAACAGGCCGTGAATTATGCACGTGAGCACGAGCTCAATGCGAGGCAGCAAGCCATTGGCGCTGCGGAGCAAGAGGAGGCAACCAGGCAACAGGCCGAGGTGCTTAGGCTTCAGGCGCAAACAGTCGTTTCCGAGGCCCATGAAGAGGTAGGTCAGACTAGGGCATTAGCTGAAAGGTATGCAGCAGAGGTTCGCAACAGAGCTAATGCTGAACAGGCCCAGGCCCAAGCTCAGACCCAATACCTTTATCAGGAAGCACAACGTGCCGTAGCCGAACGTGATGCCACCGTTCTAGCTCTGCAAGAGAAGGATTTGCAACAAGCGTCTAGGTTAGCCGAACTTGAAAGGACGGTTTCCCTTTTGCTTGAGGTCCGTCAGCCTCCGACTCGCTCGCCGCAAAGTGCCCCGCAAGCACAAACCGATAATGGTACGGATTCTAATACCCCTCAACCCAAAGGGTCGCATGACCGGAGCTCCCCCATTTTGGGTGGACAGGATGTGTCAATGGGTAACCAAACGGGGGCTTCATCCAGTGGATTGCAAGACCAAGCAAACCAGCAGAGTGGACTTGATAGATCCTCACAACAGGGTTTAGATAGTGCCGCACCTCAAGTGGGTCCTCATCATACAACTGGTGTTGACTCAGCCCGGTGCTTCCTCTGCCAACCTGCATGTCACATTCCAGGATGTTGCAACCCCACGTGATGTTGCCGCAGGAAGTGTGGGACTCGCAAAGAGCCTTGCCCCTACCGGCCCAACACAGGACATCGCAGGAAGTGCGGGACTCGCAAAGGGTTCTGCCCCTACCGATTCAGAGCAATGTGCCGAAGCAGCGATCGCCAAAGGAAGTGCCACGTCCGCAAAGGGCGCAGCCCCTACTGGCGCATTCGATGTAGGTGCAGGTGCCGCAAGCAACAGTGCTGTGTCCGCCAAAGGCGCAGCCGTTGGCGCGCAGAGCAGTAGTCAGGATGAGAAAAGTGAGATAGCAGATGTTAAGCAGCAAATTGCTTCCCTAGCCTCAATGGTGCATCAGCTTAGCACTTTGGTCGCGGCACAAAGCGCGGCTCCTCCTCCAATGGCTTCAGCTCCCTGCCCTGCCCCAACTGCCGCAAGGGCAGCTGCTAAGGCATACCCGGTTCCCATAATCCCCCTAAGTTTTAGTGCGGGAATGGTCGACACCACCCCTAAGGCTGCATCAGACGCGAGCTCAGAGTCCTCATCAAGTTCCGAGAACGAGGATGATGATGCCGATGAACCCGAACCCACTGGCCAGTGTAGGGTTTGCGGTGGTTCCCACGACGAATTGTCATGCCCCCGTCTCTCAATGAACGAAGTGGGTTTAGACACCAACAGTGGAGATGCAACTCAGGGGGGCGCTGCATTTTGCGCGCCAAGTGCTGCTTTCAGTGCGGTAGGTGATGCTCACGGCACACTCCCAGACTCCGCCAGCGCACACCAGACCAAAAGTTTCGCATCCCAAGAGGAGGATGTCGTCCGCATCAAAGACTTGAAGGATTTGACATTTCCTGCCCCTCCAGAGGACGCGGGCCAAGCAAGAGGTTATGTAAACCAGGTTTTAATGGCCATAGGTAGACTTCAGAAGAGCCCAGGTGATGAACTTTACTTGTGGGCGCAAGACTGCCTAACTAAGAGTGACGCACAGTTGAAAGCTGATCAAAGGTTCCCACGAACCGATCGCGAAGTCACTGCGAAGCTCCTAAAGACATGCCGCAAAGGTAAGTTTGGGCTGTTGTTTCAGGGAACGGTTGAGCATGAACGCTCCGTGACCGGAGGCATGCCCAATGGACGCATCATGATGGCTTCCATCTTTCGTCACTTTCAACTAGAAAGGGACCGAATTGGTGTGCTCGGTGAACGTAGTTTGTTGAACCTCAAACTAGCCGGGCAGTCAGTAGCCGACCTTGAGGCGTTTCGCGATAAGTATCAGTACGTACTTTCCGCGATCCCGATTGACGAGTTGCCCAAGGAGCGTACGCTCTTCAATCACTTGGTTGATGAACTCGCCAAGTGCACGGCCATGAAATCTAAGGTTGACAAGGCCATCGAAGCCTCCGGGAGCAGCCATAGGCGCTCTACATCTTGGTTATGGGCTAAGGTAAGGAACGCAATAGATTTAGACCAGCAAAAGCGGAATAGAGATGGGTTTGAAAAGAACCTTAAGCTTAAGCCGACGGTCTTGACATCTACAACATCCCAAAAGGATGATGTTCCTGCCAATCCAGCCGAAACCAAGAAGAAACGGAGCAAGAAGGCCGGGAAGAAAGAAGAGAAGCCGGCAGCAAAGAGCACCGCGCCCGCGGCGCCTGCCCCTTCTGGTAAGCCACCAGGAGGGCCGCCACCCAAGGCGAAACCCAAGGGCAAGCAAGGGGGTGATCTCACTCCCCGCTCTAATGCCGTAAGCAAAACTGCAAAAATGACGCCAGCTGAAAAGGCAAAAGTTCCGTGTATGTTCTTTGCGTACAACTGTTGCTACGCCAAGCAATGCGCGTTCTCCCATGATCCGAACAAAAAGTACACGGGACCACCGCCCAAGTCCATCTCTAAAGCCAAGGGGCAGCCTTCGGCGCCCGCGGCTGTGGCCCCGCTGATCCCGGCGGTCCCAGCCATCACCGATAATAAGGTGACTTGGTTGTGGGATACTGCAGCTGGCAGGCATCTCATTGGGCGGCAAGCCCTCAGCAGTGTGATGCACAAGTGCGTCCGGCCGAGTTCGACACCCGTCGGATTCGCGACCGGTGGAGGTGCACAACAGGGAAATACGTCCCTAGCCTTCCAGGACAGCAATGTAATCCCTCCGGATGAACAGGTATATGTCCTCAAGGAGTGCCCTCCAGCACAATCGATCGGCAAGACGGTCGTCGACCAAGGTCACTTGTTCGTTTGGGACCCAAGGGAGGATGTGCCATATCTCGTTCCACCCGATGACATCTCAAGATGCACCATCAAGGTCCCACGCCGAGCTCGCATCAATGCAACTCGTGTTGTAGAATATGTGCCCCAGTATGACGAAACCGTCATCCCAAAGCTTGCTGATCAGCCATCCAATCTACAGCCCGTCGAGGCCGCAGCCAGTCCAGGCGCGGCGGTGGATGGAGACGATGCCGTTTCCGTTGCGGATGGGGAACTCTTCGAAGCAGAACCTCCTCCGATTCCACCGCCAGAAGCACCGTCCCACCACACCGGGACGATGAGGTGCCGCTTGCAGAGCTAGCCGATGGCGAGCCAAGCGATGAGAGGGTACTCCGGGCAGCAGCCAACTCTCCCGAGCACCTTCCCAAAGAATCCATTCTGTCGGATATGTGCGATTGCTAAGAACACCGCAGCGCGTGTTGCTCGCAAACCCGATGGTCGTGCCGATGACGGGATCGACAATCCTACTGCCCCGTTTCAACAGCTCGCCACTGACAGTGTCATCCTTGCGAAAGGAGATGAACATGCGGGCATTGGAGTCGGAGGGATTAAATCTCACCACGTCATCAGGGATGTTTTCTCTGGAGCAAGGATTGCATATCCTGTATCCAAAAGGGACACAGCAGCCCATTCCAAAAATCTAAGGCACTTCCTAGGTTTGAAAGCCAACGAGCTCTCTCCGACATGTCTGGTCAAAATGGATGAAGCTGGAGAGCTTGAAGCGGCAGCTCATGAGGTCGGATTAACACCCGAAACCTCGCTGCCGAACCGATGGCCCCACAATGCCGAGTTGGAAAGGGACATTAGGGAAGAAAAGGAATGTTGCAGATCCATCCACCTCCAGAGTGGGTTGCCATACGATCTACACACTCACTCCTACCCCTTTGCGTGCCTCTCCATGTCATTCGACAGACCTGCAACATTCGACAAGGCTAAGACCCAATGGGAAGCCTTGACAAAGTCGAAGTTCGATGGCATTAGGCATTGCTTTGGTCAGCTTGTCTATTACCGTAAAAAGGGCATTAATAAGCGCACTCTAGAACCCAACTTGGCACCTGCTTTGTTTTTGGGCTGGAGGGTTGACGCAGGTCTTCGGTATCGCCATGTGGTCAAGGTCCTAGATTATCAAGAATTTAGGACTCGTCGAGCGATTGTAGTGCATGATGTCCCGGAAGCAGAACTCTTCGTTGAAGAAGGTGGGCCTTGCTTCCCCGTTGCGGCAGCAGCCCACAAGGCGCTGCGGACGGGGGAAGCCGAGGGTGAGCTCCCAGAAGTCGCTCTTAAAGAGGTTCCGTTTAGCGAAGTAGCTGCACCGCCGACTCCCGCTCCAGGCACGCCGCGAAGCGTGTACATCACTGTGGATCGGATAATTCGGTTCCGTGAAACACCAGGTTGTCGAGGTTGTACTGGGCGCACCCGGTACCATACCCCCGAATGTCGACGCCGCTTCGCAAGGCTTGTCGATACAGAGAAAGCCGAGGAGCGCTCCAAGCGCTCGGCTGCCGTCGAGGTTGAGCGGTCACTTCGCCCCTCCGAAGCGATTGACCCAGTTCAGCCAAGGAGGCACGTCTCGAAGAAGACGATGCCGACCTTAAAAAGGCACTTGAGCTTTCCCGCCTTGAAAAGGCAGATCTATCTGATCCCGATGAGCTCGAGAAAGCACTGAGGGCATCCGAAGAGCATGATGATGCTCTTCGCGGCAAGCCAGCTCCGTCTCGGCCAGGGGGGATTCCTGCAACCGCGCCGCCTGCAGCCACAACTGGCGCGGCGGTGACAACAACCACTGCAACCTCCACGTCACTCACGTGCCACGTAGCCGACTCCTTCACCAAGAGGGAGGCTCGGACTCTGCCTGTGTTCGGCATGCCATGTTCCAAAAGGGAGCCATGCAAAAAGTTTTCCGTAGGGAATAAGAGAGCCCGCAAGCGTATCGCGCGGGGAAATTCTATGCCTGTAATGTTCGAGTATGCATGTTCAGGTGACTCCACTATGGGAACAGTGCATCAAGCATTGGGCATTCCCCACGTGAGACTGGCTAAAGAACACATCGATCTTGAAACCAATGAAGGGGATGAGCAACTGACCGCTCAGTTGCAGTCTTGTAGCAAGCCTAACATGTGGGCAGCCATTCCGTGCACCTCCGGGTCGCCATGGCAAAGGCTAAATGTCCATAAGTATGGCAATAAATACAAGCAGTATCTCCGTGCACAGGTTAAAAGATCGGAGGCGTTGTTCGCAAGGTTCACAAAGCACGCCGAAGTAGTGATAGAACAAGCGGGTCACGTCACTTTCGAGTGGCCTCGCGACTGCGAGGGATGGCATTCTTCGAGAAGCATGCGTCTCGCTTCCACTCAGTGACTTTCCACGGGTGTGCAGTGGGTCTAACTGACAAGGAAGGGACTCCCATCAAGAAGCCGTGGCGTCTCATGACCACATCCAAGGAACTTCATGATGGGTTCCAGAATAGGACATGCCCCCACCAACACTCCTTCAAGCATGCACAGGCCGCAGGTAGCAACACTGCACGCACCGCCTTTTATCCACAAGAGATGTGTAAGATAATCGCTAGTGCGTTATATCCGCATGTCGCAACACCATGCGCGCCTGCAATGCCAGTCCAGGCTGTCATCGTGCAAGAGGAGCATCGGGAAAAGGAGCAGTCCTTGAAGCATACCTCCGCACTTTCGGGTGTTGGGGCTCTCGCGTCAGTGGTTGAATCAGATCCAACACCCCGCAGATTCTTTGAAGAACTCTTTGACTTGGATAATCTCGTTAGGGAAATTCAGGGAATTCCAAAGCAGGAGACTTCTCCCGACATAGCCGCCATGGTCACAAAACTTCTTTCGCGTTCAGAAATGCTTGCCTCGTCCGAGGCATTGCAGGCCATAAAGGAAGAGGCAGACGGCTTAGGTAATGCGGGAGTCTGGGATCTCAGCACCGTGAGAGAACAAGGAGAGGTCGCTGCTGAAGCGCGACGGACGCACACTAAAGTCCACTTCGGGCAACTAATGACTATCGCCTCCATCAAATTCTTTGAGCTAGCAAAGCATCTACAGAAAGTGAAGGGGCGTATAGTATACCGAGGGGACTGTGCGCGG
>CAUJNA010000039.1:297943-300443 GCA_963377175.1 Effrenium voratum | reverse complement strand
TGGTTTCCTTTAGACGGGAACCCTCAAAGAAAGGCAGATGCAAGTGGTCATTTGCTCTTGGCAATGCTGAGGTGATCGGCGCAGCTGACCCATTCAGGCGGTGCCAGACTGCTTACCCGGAGGGCACCAGCAGTGATGACCTCAATCGATGGAAGTCTTGAACATTCGCCTTGTTCTCAAGGCGACCCCGTGTGCTCCAAAGACGCGAAGGGCTGCAAGAGCTGCCAGGGTGATCCATGGCTGAATGTCGAAGATGCATTGGTTACCTTTGCAGAGCTTTCAGAGTGCTATGGCACTGCCTTCACGGCCAGCAATAAGACCAACAGTGTTCTTGCTCTCATGGGTGCTTTTTCCATTGCAAGGAGTGGTGCCGTGCTGGATACGACTCGCACTTTACGCTGACTGAGGCCCAGTTGATTGTCCAGCAACAAATTCAAGTAGCCGCTGCGCCAGGGCAACCATGGACGCGAGGTGCCAGAATATGTGGCACCAGAGGAGACTCGCGGAGTGTGCTGCTACCGCGGCACAAACAAAACAGACATGCGACTTGGCACGTGATGAAACCGCTTTTGAGTTGACCCTGTATGACCTTCCATTCCATTTGCTTGGAGTTTTTCGGATTTCTATGGGACTTTTCTTGGGGAAGCCACCTTGAGGAGGGGGTCCGAATCACCGAAATCGATGGGCTGAGGTGCGGAAGCTGTGCCGATGTGGCCAAAGACTCCACCTGCTCCACGAAGAACCGGTGCAGCGGCTGCGGCGGCACCTGGTGCCCTGGACCCAGGCAAGTCGGAGGTTGCACTGGCTCGGCAGCCCTTGTTTGTGGCTGTTTAAAGGGAAACCTAGAGGAAAACCAACTGTTTTTTAGTGGGGGTTCAAAGACACCCAAGCTTCATGGTAGTCCCTCAAACGTGTCCGGTGCATGTCTGAGGTAGGTTCAACCACAAGACAGTTCATCTCCATATGCTCTTGGCAGGTGTATCAAGGCCTTCAAGAATGCCAAGGACCCATGCAACACTGCCTTCCCCTTTACCGGAATCGCGGCAGCAGGCACTGCCCCAGAGCTTCTGACTCTTTGCCAGCATATCTTGAGCTTGGGTCACACACACACACACTTAAACTCCAGATGGAGAGTGCTAATCTTTCGAGTACAACTGATGAGTCTCGAGTACAACTGATGAGTCTCGAGCGGGTGTGGGTTCTGCTCGCGATGCACTCGGCTTCCCTCTAGCAGCGAACACGTTACCCGAAAGAACAAGAAGCACAAACAGCGCCGCAACCAAGGGGGCCAAAAGGACTTTGCATCACACGAAATGCACAGGTACGTCGAGGTGATCAGCCTCGATATCACAGGACAAGTGCGGCGTCTTCGTTGGATGCCGACCGCACAGGTCCCCAGCATCCCCCTGCGGTAAAAGTGAAAGCCTAGCCTGAAGTTGGTGACAGGGTATTCTGTCACTCCGCACACACACGCCCCTCAAAGAGGGGCGAGTACCACTTTTTCGGGGGGAGAAAAAACACGCGCCCCAAAACCGGGCGAAGACCCCAACAGAAAACAAACGGAGCAAGGGAGCCCAAAAGAAACAGAAAGGCCCCAGGTTGGGTCACCGCGGGCAAAACCCCAAACAAGAAACAAGAACAACGGGGAAGCCAGGTTTCGGGTCTCCGAGGGCAACAACCCCAAACAGCGCAAAAACGACCTAGACCTTGTAGACGAAAGGGGCCGCGAAGGCAAAGAGGCAGAAGAGGAACAGGCCATTTCTAACCGGGCGAACAGGAAGTACAAGAGATAGCCCAGAGAGGGAAAGAAAAAGAAAGGAAAGAAAAGAAAGGGACGAAAGAGAGAAAGAAAGAGAGAGAGAGAGACAGAAAGAGAGAGAGAGAGAGAGAGACAAAAGCGTATTTAGGGCGTCGCAACCGCCCGGGGGGAAAAAGAAAGGAGCAGGGTGCGTATTTAGGGCGCCGCATCCCGCCCGGGAAGAAGGAACAAGAAGCAGAAGGCAAGGAGACAAAAAGGAGAAAAGAAGGAAGAAGGAAGAAGGAAGAGGAAGAGGGAAGTAGTAGTATGCGTTTTTAGGGCGACGCATCCCGCCCAGACAGGAACAGAGGATGAAGACCAAGGCTCGCGGAGGAAGACGTCGAATCCCACACAGGGGCCAAGAGGACGGACACGAAGTAGCAACGGAAGGGGAAGAAGACGTCAAGCCAAACTACGTGAGGAAGAAGAGGAGTAGGAACAGGAAGACAGACACGAAGACGAAGACGAGGAAAAAGGTGAACAACGCGAGGACAACCAGGCCATCCCTAAGCGGGCGAACAGGAGGGGGACGAACGCGCGGGTCACGAAAGGCAGCAAAAAGAGAACGGGAGGAAGGAGAAGCCATCCCTAAGCGGGCGAAGAACCAGAAGACGGGCACGCGGATGAAGAAGGCGAGAAGAAAGAACGTAGGGTGAGACGTAGCTATGATCTGACGGCTGTCTTCCCTTTAGTGAAACCTCG
>CAUJNA010000039.1:250443-292943 GCA_963377175.1 Effrenium voratum | reverse complement strand
ACCCTGGCGACTGTGGCCTGTGGTAGCCTCGGAGCCTGTAAGTCTGTAAGCCTGTAGCAACGAGAGCCTCTCGGGGAGTTTTTTTTTTTTGGGGGGGGGAGGGGGAGGGGAGGGTCTGCGGGTTGGTTTCCCATTTTTTGTTTCCATTCTCTTCAGATGCCAACATTTCGGATGATTTCTACGGTATTCTTCCGCGTATTTCAGATCCGTTCCTGAGAATGTTGCCAGATGCTTGAGAGATCCTGGCAGATGGGGCGACCGCCAGCACCTGAGTGGAGAACGACCCAACGTCGCAGCCTTTTCCTCGCGCGCGCCCCCAGGTTGTGCTTGTGGCAAGCGCATGCCTCAGCTGGTCAACCGTTGGATGCGAAAAAGCCAGGAACAGGTTTGCAATGAACCCAAAGGATGGTTATTACTCGAGGGATCACTCATGCGAGTCATAGAGATCGTCATTCCGAGGATCACGAACTGCAGTCACGAGTCTGCCCGCTCACGCCTTCTTCGCTTTGCAGCTGCCTCACTCTTGCATGGGTTGCTTCCTAAAGGGTGAGTGGCCTGATGCTAGACTTCGTGCCTGAGGTTGGTGAGCGCAGAAGGCAAAGTGAACAGTTGATTTACATGTGCCGCAAACCTGCACGCGTCACTGAATTGTTTTCAGCTGCCTTTAGATTGTTCACCAGCCCTGTTGAATCGCTGTACCTTCTTGGCTTTAGCACGGGGTACGCGCGCCCCGACTGGCCTGCTGGACAGGCAGGGGAAACTAATAGTGGGCTGTACAGGTATTGTCCTTCGGAGAGAAACGTGCATCTAGCTCATGCCGTGTCAGGCAAGGGCTGATCACCATGGCCTCAATCTCAGCAGCGCCCTCCTACCTGCCGCTGGCCAAAGCCTCATTTGGGTGCGGATTGCTTGGGACCACATTTGCATCGCAGCATCTGCCCTGGCAAAACAAAGGCCCTGATTGACAAATGCATCGGTTCTCGCATTTGGGCCGGGGCCCCGGCACGAACACACGTTGTTTTCTTTTCTTTTGTGTTTTTCCCCACCCGACAGGAAGGGGTTGTTAGATTTTATGTTGGCCACGCCCCCACCCAGAATCCCGCCAGAGCAGCTCTCCAGTGGATCCCGCCAAGTATCCCGCCAGAGCAGCTTGTCAGTGGATCCCGCCGAGTATCCCGCCAGAGCTGCTTGCCAGTGGATCCCGCCCAGTATCCCGCCAGAGCTGCTCGCCAGTGGATCCCGCCGAGTAGCCCACCAGAGCGGCTCGCCAATGGAACCCGCCGAGTATCCCGCCAGAGCGGCTCGCCACTGGATCCCGAGGCCAGAGCAGCTCGCCGGTGGATCCCGCCGAGTATCCCGCCAGAGCAGCTCGCCAGTGGATCCCGCCCAGAATCCCGCCAGAGCTGCCAGTGGATCCCGCCGAGTATCCCGCCGAGCGGCTCGCCAGCGGATCCCGCCGAGTATCCCGCCAGAGCGGCTCGCCAGTGGATCCCGCCGAGTATCCCGCTGAGTATCGCTTGCCGGTGGATCCTGCCGAGTATCCGGCCAGTATCGAGCCGGAGCGGCTCGCCGTTATTCGCCAGTGGATCCCACCAGTGTCCCCAGAGCAGCTCGCCAGTCTGGTTTTGCTTGATGTCCCGCCCGGCGCACAGTGGGGCTGCCTTCGTGTTTTGAGTGTACCCTGAGGCTCGGAAAGTGATGCTTTTGTGTTGCTTTGGGTTGTGAATAAGCAACTTCGCTTAATCCCCCGTCGGGTTTCGTTTTGGAAGGGGCTTGGCTTTTGTTAACGGAACCGATGTTTGAGTTCTGGAGATCAGCTCGCAGACAAGTGGAGTTTGACACACAGACAGGTGGAGAAGGCCTCAAGCCACTCGAAAAACCATGCTTGAATTCACGCAACTGTGTTCACGGTCGAAAGCTCGTGAGTGTGGAGGGTGGGGATTGCTCGAAGCGAAGTAATTTCTTCTTAGTCGTCTTTTTTTTTGAGGGTCGTCGCGCGACGACTTTTTTCTCAGGTCATCATGAAGGGGGACAAAGAGCTGGTGGGCACTCTGCGCGGTTTTGATGACTATGTCAATATGGTCATGGATGCCTGGACCTGACTGCAAAAGGGTTTTTTGATCTCCAGCTGCAGCGTTCCGCCGAGGATGTGAGAGAGTATACCTTCACCGCACAGGGAAAGAAGATTACACACCTGGAGTCGACTATCTGGCAGGTTTGAGCATGTTCTTGAAGTGACATTATGGAAGGCACAAGGGGCTAATCAGAAAGAACACCTGTGCCAGGATACTTCTCAACGGCAACAACATCACCATGTAGCTTGCCAGGATGACTGATAGGCTTGTCCTCTTGTTTGGCAGTGGGAAGGCAGCCTATCCCTATCCGCACAGCTTTTCAGTGATCCAGTCATGTTCCGAGAGCGCCAGGCAAATAACGCACGTGTCACTCACAATCGCAAAGCAAAGCCTGCCTGCTGAGACAGACAGACACACATAGAGACATGCAGCAGACCACAAACTGATGTAAGCACACCCACCCACACACACACACATACACCAGTTGACTGAAGATCAGGAGCCCGGGACACAGCAGAGCTCACGCACGACCCATAAGCAATGTGTGAGAGCCAATGTGGGAGAGGACTTCAACCAGAGAGCAATCCACTGGAACGCACACAAACACATACTAGATGAAAAAGTACCAGCAACAAACAGGAAGGAGCTGTGCTGGCCAGCCAGCCACGTTGGGCAGGTGTATCAAGAAATTTGGGTGTGTCTTGAAACAGGGGAGCCCTAAATTGGTTGGTTTTCTTTTGGTGTGTTGAAAGCCACCCCGACATGGGATGCCCTTGGCCGGTTCTGGTACGCTGGCCAAGGATGATCCCGGGCGGAGACCCTGAAGGGGACAAAGGTGATGCGTGAGATGCGCGAGAGTGATCCTTCCTGTCGCAAATTATGCGCATTGTGATCTTCGCGCGCCGTGGCCGTGCTGAAAATCGCACGAGGTCCTGGTGTAGTAATGAGACTCGTTAGCGTGGCTATGGAAATCGAATCCAGCCGTTGCAGTGGGTGCAAGAGTTAATTTATTTGCAACCCAGCGTTTTCCATGGTATCCGACGCCTTCTCTCGACAGGTGTGCTCAACCACTTGCACTATGCAAACAGATTTGCGGCAAGCGGCATGAGCGTGCTGAGCTTGGCGTTCGCATCATTGGCCAGACTTTTGCCAGGTCTGGCGTTCCTGGGTTTAATAAGAAACCAACGGGTTTTTGTAAAATCCCATGGCTTTCTTGCTCATTTTTTTTTTGCCCCGATTTTTTTTACCCACTGAGGTTGTTCCCACACTTGCGAGAAGCTGTGCCATGAGGGGCCTTGCGGTCAGTGCGCGACCAAGGCCTGCGGTCTGAAGAGTCTGGCATACTGAATGTGGCATTCCTGAGTTTACATGATGCAGGTGCAGCGGAACTGCAGATGTGTGCGGACAAAGCGTGAAGTCGTTTGCTCTGAAGGCTCGTGGCGCTTCCATTGCAAGACTGCGATCGGATCCAACGTGAACGATGTTTGGGTGGCACCAGCCACTTCCTCGGGAAATGGTGTTCCTTTTTTTAGGGGATCCCTGCAAAATGGTGGTCTTCCATTTGGTTCCCCGTACCACCCAGAAAGGGACACCCTCAAAGAAGGACACCCAATGGTATTGAACGACACGCTTGAGGCATGAGCAGAGAATAACGAGAGCCACAGAAAGGTTAGTGTGTTAGATCGGTGCTCCTGGCAGTTGATGATGTGCTTTGCCATCAAGTCTGCCGAACAAAGAAGACTTGCGGGACAGCTGGGAGTGCAGAGCGCATGACACTCGGTGCTTCCAGACCAGAGATGCTGAGCTTCAACATGCCTGGTTGAGGGGAGGCTTGCAGCAAGAGGCGTTGCTTGCAGTCAGGCTGATTCTTTTCCAATCTATGGAACCTATGTAGCAAGATGTAACAACCACTTGATACGATTGACGCTACGTATTGTGTGCGTGGTTTGCCGCGCAACAAGTATCGGGCACATTTGTGAGGTATTGCGGTATGTCGAGGGTCTGCCGCATTTTTTACAGCCGAGCTCGGCCAGTACTTTAGCCACTGCATGAGCCATCCAAGCAGCAATAGGCACAGTCCTTCCACCCACTTGAAGTACTCCACTTATCAAAAAAATGATGTGGATGGACCACCCAACATCTATGGGGTGCCATTATGACACAGCACGCCGACTTCAGACTTTAAAGATACAGTTACATTGCAGATTTGATATTGGTTGTCCTACGATGGCAATGAGGGTGGTTGTGGTGCCAGTTCTGTCCGACAACTACTCGCCACTCGCCGCACAACTCGCCGCAACTGCACGCTTTTGCAATGTAAAACCTCTATGATTCTGCTCAACTATTGCGGATGGCTCAGGTATTTGCTGATCGACGATGCGAAGAAGATAGCTGCATGTGTGGATCCTGCAGAGGCGAGAGGATGGTGGGTGTGTCCTTGCGCTTTTAAGGGTACTTCTTTTTGGATGGTTTGAAAGGAACGCCATTTTGTGAGTCCCTTAAAGACACACCCGTTTGTCCCCAAGCGACGGTCCGTTGCAGTTGGCAGGCCCACATCGTCCTGGCGAAGGCCAGGGAAGAAAACGTGGAACTTGTGGCTGTGCCTCGGATGGGCGAATTGGCACGCATGGATCTGTCTTTTCGTGGACCTTCCGAAACTGGGGGCCCTTTTGTGGTTTTCCCCTTTGGTTGCCCCCAAAATGGGCGAATTCACGAGCAGGTTTTCATTGTTGGTTTCCATGTCCAAGCACCAGAAATGGGTAGCCTCAAAGAACGGGACAAGGGCGTCGTCTGCAAAGTTGGAGAACATTCCTTGAGGTGCTTACGACACACCATCATTACGACCATGCCGGTGGCAATGCGGAGATGGTGAGACAGGCAGCGCAGTCCTCCTGTGCGACGCTGAGTAACGGCATGAGCATTCGCAGGTTCCCGGCATCAAGGTCTATGGAGGTAGATTGGACAATGTCGCGGCCTGCACCGACTTCCTGGACAGCTTTTGCTCGCTGAGTGCGTGGTTTTGTGGGTGAAGCTCTCACGGAATCCAGGACCATGGGAGTGTGCTGTCCATTGGCTCCATCCAGGTCTTCGCCTTTGTGTGCTGTTTTTTTTGACAAATGTGCACCAAAAAGAAGAGAGGGTTTGGTTCTTTTTTTCGTGCCTTGCAGGTAAATGCTTTGCACACACCCGGGCACACTCGCGGCTCCATTTGCTACTGGTGCACCACGGACTCGCAGGCCGGCGGTAAGCGTCGGAGTTGACGTGGAGCGTTGGTGGTTCAGGGGTTGGTCTTCACCGGCGACACGCTGTTTGTGGCTGGCGGCAAGCCTATGGGAGTCACAAATGGATTTGTTGTTTTAAGTGTATCCTTTTTTTTGCTGGTTCAGAGGGAAACCAGAAGCATGCCCAGCAGTTTGGTGGTCCCTCCATTTTGACACGTATTCAATACTCAGCCGCTGCTGATTGAGGTTGTGGCCGCATGTTCGAAAGCTCTCCGGAGGAGACCGTGTTTACCATTATCACACAGATTACCTCCAAGTGGATGATGAAGGAAATGAGAGTTGGGTGAACAGCTGGGATTCCTTCGTACGTGCCTCAAAGACTTGGAAGCGAGGTAAAAAGTGAAAGGGAAAGAGTGCCTCCGCCCGTCGGCTATTACCATCTCATTCTATCTTTAAAAAGCTAGACAGAGATCCTGTCTCTTCACCACCCACCGGCCTTTTCACCAAAGTGAGCTGGCGAAGAACAGCCAAAGATTCAGGAGTTCCACAACTCTTTGGTCAACGTGCAGCTTCCCTACTTGGCTGGCTGGTAGTTTGCTGTTTTTCTCCCCGTTTTCCCGCGTGCCCGCCGTTTTTTTTTTCAAGGCTGGGGGCTCTGCCCGGCAACACCGAAGTCTATGTGGGCCATGAGTACACAGCCAACATCTTAGCTCGCAGAGGTCTATGTGTCTTTGTTTGAGGGTAGCCTGTTTGGGGTGGCTTTAAAAGGAGACCAAGAGGAACGCTTTGGAGGGTCCCCTATTTGGAGACATACCCATGCACACATTGCAGTTGAGGTGCGGTTTCTCAGGTGAAAAACCTGGAGTTTGCCGTCACTGTGGATGGCAAGAACGAGCCGCTGAAGTGGATCTCGCGTGCTTTTGTGGCTTGGTATTTGGCCTTGGTGGAGGTGTCTTCAGAGAAGCCAGAAGTTCAACTTTTCAGTTCCATGACACTAATTGAGAGATCCTGACAATTGGGTTGCATTGAGGGTTTCGCGGTTTTGCCAGGCAGATGTTGGACTGGGCTCAGAAGCAAAAGGCGCAGTTCCCCCCCGCCCCTCCCCGCCGGCCCTCCCCGCTTTTGCCGTTCGGACGTGCTGCAACAAGCGTGGCCGCCAGCCTCCTGCGCAGGTGGAGAGGAAATTCACGGTTCCATCAACGATGAAGAATGAATCCCGGCGAGTTCTTGTGCACCCGACAACCCTGGCTCGATTGCAGATCGGGGCTCGAGTTGAGGAATGGCTGATCAACCCCTTCTTGCGGTCCTCGGATGACACGCTGAGGCAGGAACGGAGCAGTCTGGTCTCACAGGTGTGGGTGTTCCCTTTAGAAGGGGCGTACTGACAGTTGCGTTCGTGTTCTTTAACCATCATGGCCATGGGTCAAAAGCTCGTACCGCCCAGTGGACATGCCAATCCCCACTAAAATAGACCAAAATGGGTGGTGCACCTACCCCAAAATGGTACAACAGGCACATGCGGCCCCTAACTTGCGTATGCCTTTCTCCCCAGGAGCATTTGCCCGGGTTGCAGCCCGGTGGAGGTGGGCGCTTTCAGGTTTCGAGGCCAATGGGCGTGTCGGTTTTTGAGCCTTTGGAAACCCAAAGGCAAGCCACAACTTTGCGGGCCCTGAAAAAGAGAGAGACTCAAATATTTACTGGAAGAATGACGTTCCTTGGGGCAAAAGCTAAGATCATGTATCGTGTGAGTGAATGGCATGCGAGACGTAACGAGGTCTTCACCAGGCTCCGCAAAGAGAAAGACTCCTTCTGAGGGGCCTTGCTTCGAGGAAAGGGCACTAGTGCTATGTACAAAGATGAGTGGCTGAGCGGAAATCCAGCAGATCTGCAAGCCAGCGCAAAACAATACGTGCAGCAGCAACAAGGCATGCGCGTGCTTCTATGTGAATCCCATGGCCGGGTGTGACTTCCCAGACGTCTTCTAGTTTTTTGGCATCCGTTTGCGACACACCCCAGCAAAGATCCTGTCCGAAGCACATGCCAAAGAGCTTGATCGCAGTTGTTCGAAGCCATGGGAGGAACCACAAGTGCGAAGCGGTGTGCTGCGAGGGGTTCAATGACCGCAACCACGAGGCCAGAGCGCAGGATGAATCCATAAGCTGCCTGTGAGGCTCACGCGCGACGTGCGAGTGTGACTAAAGTGCTGGGATTAAAGAGCTGGGCTTAAACAGGTTTTAGTCTTGGTTTCCATTTGGCGGCCATGTTGAGTACATTTGTTGAGCCACACCCAAATTTGCTTTGGGTCGCATGCCTCATGCCAGGCGCACATCTGCCTGCAAGTTTGTGGGCGACCACTGTCCTGCGGGAACCACACCTGCGAGGAGTGCGAATGTGAGAACTGGGTTTTTGTCCAGACAACTATTGGCATCTATCTATTTTGTTTCCCCCCCGGCATTATTTTTAACGTTTTTTTTTGGTACATACTTACTATTATTCAGAAACCGATGTGTCAACATTTGTTATCCTAGCCTACATCTTGGTTTGTCTTGGTTATTTGACTTTTATAGTTATTTTGTTTTGTCATTTCATTTATTGATGGCAGGTTGCTTTTTAATCACGAGCAAAACGACGCTGTCAGACCAGGGTAGGAGCGTCACCACTGCCTGCCAACAGGCATCCGCTCGTCGTCATTGTGCGTGCTTTCCAGCCCGGTTACTTTGTGCGTGCTTGTTGCTGGCAGCACGTTGTCAAAGTGACCTGTTTGATAGCTTTGGTGAGTTCACGCACAGTCATGATACAGCATGTGCTTCAGGTTTGTGATGTCACTCTCACTCTCTCTCTCTCTCTCTCTCTCGCTCTCTCTCTCTCTCTCTCGCTCTCTCTCTCTCTCTCTCGCTTTTAATGATTGCGGCCTTTCCAGGATTTCTGTCATCTTGGCAACTGTCCTCCGCGTGGGTCTCGGCATTGCATGTGTTGTCCATTGTGTCCAGAGCAGCATACTGAGGTGCCGAGTTGTGCTTCACGAAGCCGTCTTTTGCGCCTGCGGCAAGAACAGCATCGAGCCGCCAGTGGCCGGCTGCCCTCCACTTTTCCGTGTTTTGTGGCGTGGCTGGTTGGGAGGTCTGCGGCACAGAGCCACCGCAGTGTGACGAACCTTGCGCTCAGCCGCCATGGCCTCAAAGCTTCACTCGCTTGTGCCGATGCGACGTTGGCCAGGATGGAGTGTGGCCATACTTGCCCAGCGAAGTGCCATCAAGGCATGGTGACAAGCAGGCTTTGGGCAAGATCTATTCTGGAATTTGGTTCCTTGGGAATATCTGAAAAGGTACTGTACAGAAGGTACAGAGTGATTTGTACATGGGTATGTGTTTTTTTGTGGGTACGCTTGTTGGGGTCGGTTTAACCGGAAACCAAAGGGACACCACCCTAAAAAGGATGCGCGCACATGAATGTTGCTTGTCTTAGCCACTTGTCTGCAAGGTGACCACCCATTGTGCTATGAGCCTGTGGACCGACCTTGTATAGGCGCGCGAAAAGACTCGGTCGAGTGGTTTAAGCGAAGCAGCAAGGGAAAGGAGATACGCAAGACTGGCAGTGGATTTAGCTAAGCGCGAAGCTGACCAAAACCGTCGACTTGTTCTCAACAAGGATGCACAGACCCAGCCACAGTTCCACGGCCCCTTTTTCGCTGCGCCCGGTCTTTCGAGCAAGCAGGCGGTCACACGCAGATGAAGAATGTGCAGCGAGCCTAGTCGAGAGCAATGTGGCTGGCCTGCAAGCTTTGATGAATTCGCAGGCCCTGTCACGTTGGGCCTATGTCCTGTGGTCAGGCTTGTGGTGCTTCTCTCAGCAAATGTATCCAATGCAGACTTGATTGCGTGAGCATATGAACGCGGGCCGCAGACAAGGCTTTTGGCTTGGGACTGGAATCATTGCATTTTGATGCCTAAATGCTTGGCCAGGGAACATGCTAATCTCTCACAAGTGCCATTCAGTATTTTGTTTGATGCCGGAAAATCGTGATGCCGATTTATCATGAGCCTTACTTGCTTTTATGTGACGCTTGACATATGCTCCCCCTGCATGAACTATTGCTTGCCTGAGCACCGGCCTCTGTTCGTTTGCTTTACGCAGCCGACTGATGGTGGTCGAGATGTCATTGGCACTGCAAATTGCACTGCTCAGTGGTCAGGAGGTCTCTGCGGGCAGCTGAGTTGCTTTTGCTCCAGCTGCCAGACCAGCAGAAGCAGGCTTCCGTAGCACCCAGGTAGAAGCAGAGCCAGAGGACAAGCTCATCGACGTGCTCCACAAATCGCAGGAGGCTTTTGGCACGCTGCTGGTCTCTCTGGTGGGCCCATCGGGTGCACTGCAGATCACGAGGCACGGGAAAAGTTCCAAATGCTTGGAATGGGTTTCTACGTCTTAGGCTCACATGGTCGACGAAACCTTCTAAATTCAGAACCCCCCCGATTTTACCAAGCCCAGGAGTCTCTCTGAGGAGGGGATTGAGGATGGCGACCGGCTCATAGCCGTGGTTGATCGACCAGATGCCTGGCAAAGCTGGACCCCCCCCAAAAAAAATGGTGGTGTTTGTTCCTGTTGGTTTCTCTTAAAAACCCGCCAAACAGGGGTCATCACACTTCCCCCCCTTGATTCTTGAAGCCCTTGCGTCAAGTGAATCGATGCCCAGGAGCCTCCCGCGCAATGGCACAGCAGGAGCTTCTCTTTTGTTGCCCTGAAGAAGGATGGTCGTCTGGTGGTTTGGGGTGATCCAGGCGCCATGGCCGGTTTTTTGGGCCTGTCTTTTTTCGAGGGTGCCCTCTATGTTTTTGGGTAGTTTGAAAGAACACCATTTTGAGGTGTCCAACCTCAAACAGCGTTCCCTCCGAAGAGTTGGGAGAGTTGAGCTCTTCAAAGTGGATAACCTCAAGCAACCATCCCCATTTGAACAGGGAGGGGTATTTATTTTAGGATTTTTTTCCATTTTTTTTTCCCGCTTTTGGCTTCTTGGCTTCTTGGCTTCTTGGCTTTTTGGCTTCTTGGCTTCTTGCCTTCTCGGCTTTTCGGCTTCTTGCCTTCTTGGCTTCTTGGCTTCTTGGCTTTTCGGCTTCTTGGCTTCTCGACTTCTTGGCTTCTTGGCTTTTCGGCTTCTTGGTGGCTTTTTGGCTTTTCGCATCCTCTGCATTCCCAGTTCCTCTTCGGCAGGTGGCGTCTTGGCTTTTGCGGCTTTTCGCTGGTTTATGCGGCTTTTGGTGGCTTTTTGGCTTTTTGCATCCTCTGCATTCCCAGTTCCTCTTCGGCAGGTGGCGTTTTGGCTTTTGCGGCTTTTCGCTTGTTTATGCGGCTTCTGGTGGCTTTTGGCGCTTTGGCTTTTCGCGTCCTTCGGGCTTTTTGGCTATTAATGCTTGGATTTGGCTTCCCGCATCATCAGCATCACCACCACCCTATTTGAATCATCACTTCTTCGGACATCATGGGGGGGGAACCCCCCCCAACCCACCCGACACTGTTTAGATTGTTTGCAGAGTAATTGCACCCCTATTTGAATCAACTCTTCTTCAAACATCATGGGGGGGGTTGCCGCCTCCCCCCCGTTACTTTTTAGATTTCTTGCAGAGATTGAATTGCACCCCTGTTTGAATCATCACTTTTTCGAGCGTCCAATTTCGCGAGAAAATGCTGCAAAATACGACATTTTAGGTAATCTGTGTAATCCATGTATGTCTGTATGTATGCATTTCTTCGAACATCATAGGGGAAGCCACCCCCGCCAACCCTCCCGCTGCCTTTAAATTCTATCACACCCTTTCTTGAATCATTGCACCCCTACTTGAATCATCACTTCTTCCGACATCATGGGGGGGCGCCGCCCCCCCCCAACCCCCCGCTACGTTTTAGATTTTCTACAGAGATTTAATTAATTGCACCCCTAGTTGAATCATCAATTCTTCGAACATCATGGGGGGGGGTTCCGCCCCCCCCAACCCCCCCGCTATAGATTTTCTACAGAGATTTAATTAATTGCACCCCTAGTTGAATCATCAATTCTTCAATCATAATGGGGGGGGGCTGCCGCCCCCCCCAACCCCCCCGCTACGTTTTAGATTTTCTACAGAGATTTAATTAATTGCACCCCTAGTTGAATCATCATCCCCCCAACCCCCCCGCTACGTTTTAGACTTTTGCAGAGATTTATTTGCACCCCTATTCAAATCATCACTTCTGCAAACAACATCATGGGTTTCTTTGACCCCGTCGCACGATTTGTTGCTAGGGATGTTGGTCGGACATGCGGGGGATGTTGAAAACGATGCAGTGTAAAATGCGTCAATTTCGCGAGAAAATGCTGTAAATACGACATTTTACTGGCCCGGTAGAGATTGAATTGCACCCCTGTTTGAATCATCACTTTTTCGAGCGTCCAATTTCGCGAGAAAATGCTGCAAAATACGACATTTTAGGTAATATGTGTAATCCATGTATGTCTGTATGTATGCATTTCTTCGAACATCATAGGGGAAGCCACCCCCGCCAACCCTCCCGCTGCCTTTTAATTTCTATCACACCCTTTCTTGAATCATTGTACCCCTACTTGAATCATCACTTCTTCTGACATCATGGGGGGGGCGGCAGCCCCCCCCCAACCCCCCGCGCTACGTTTTAGATTTTCTACAGAGATTTAATTAATTGCACCTCTAGTTGAATCATCAATTCTTCAATCATCATGGGGGGGGCTCCCGCCCCCACCAACCCCCGCTACTTTTTAGACTTTTTGCAGAGATTTAATTGCACCCCTATTCGAATCATCACTTCTGCGACCATCATGGGGGGGGCTGCCGCCCCCCCCCAACCCAGCCGCTCTGTTTTTTTAATTGTTTTTTTTGCTGGGATTGAAATGCCCTCCTGTTTGAAGCATTATTTTTTTGACCCCGTCAACCCGCCAGCTACTTGATTTGTTGGTGATGCTAGGGATGTTGGTCGGACATGCGGGGGATGTTGAAAACGATGCTGGGGATGTTGATGGGCTAGTGTAAAATGCGTCAATTTCGCGAGAAAATGCTGTAAAATACGACATTTTACTGGCCCGGACGAAAAACGAGAAAAAAAAAAAAAAAAAAAAACCGGAAAAAACACCCAAATATTTTGTCAGGTCTCTGCAGCCCTCCCGAGCTCTCAGACGTGGACTCCGTCTGCGCGAGCTCAGGCGCCATGGCGGCGATCTCGCAGGGCCGCGTGGTCTGCTGGGGCGACGAGCGCTTCGGCGGCTCGGCGAACGCGGGGTCGAAACGGGAGTAAACCAAATGGAAACCCACCATGAAACCTTGGCAAATGGAACAGACTGAAACCTGCGTAATTTTTCAGTTGTTGAGCCAAGGGTTTGAGGTGTACTTTTGATCGGTTTTAGTTACACATAGACGGGTTCCACAGGTTTAGATGGTTTTTTATGCCCCATTTTCCAGGGGAACCCATCTATTTTTCCAAAAGGCCACCTATGCACGGATGTGGCTCAAAATGAATCAGCTCGGGTACGCAGGTTTTGGTCTATGTTTCCACTTACGGTTCCATTTTGGGTACCGGTTTTGAGCAGCTACATGGGGAGACCAAACCCCAGGATACGTTTCTCCGTTTGATTTCATGCACGAATATTGCCCTCCAAGCACCCGCATGGAGAAGCCTACCAACGTCGGAGTCATGCTCCTGTCGACCAAAGGCTTCTCATTTTGTCTCAAACCTTCCAGCGCTTCCAGCCGTGCAGGAGGAGACAGCAGTGCTGTCCAGCACCAGCTGGTGGATGTGCAATGCCTTTGCGCATCAACGTATGCGCTGGCGGCACTAAAACGTGATGGCTCTGTGGTGACGTGGGGTGATGCCAGCGCTGGTGGTGACAGCTCAGCAGTGCAGGAGGGACACAGAGCCGTGGGGCTTCTCCGTTATGCGGCGCCGTCGAACAGCAAGGTAAACCACGTCGGAGATGCGTAAAACGCAAGTTCGTGCTTCATTTCTGGGACCCCGCACCGGACATTATTTTCCTATAAGTGTTGGGTCCCCAGCCACTGTCAGTCATAGCCCCCCCCACAACGATGGTTTCTCTTTTTGTATCCCTTCAAACCAATATCAAAAGGTTTCCGAGCGTCAAAACAGCCGCACGCACGTTCGCGTTTTGTCTCTTTTAAGGGACCTCCCACAATGGTGTTTTTCGTTCGGTTTTTGTTTGAGACGCCACCAAAAAAAATGGGGGACCCACACAAACCATGGCTTGCGCTCAGGAGCAGCTGGCAGGTGTGGTGCAGATCTCGGCGGCATCTTGGGCCTTCGCCGCGGTGCGGGGCGATGGCTCAGTTGTCACCTGGGGCGATGAGCGGAAGGGCGGCGACAGCAGCGCGGTGCAGGACGGGGCTCAGAGAAGTCGGAGCTCCGAAAATGGGTTGGTTTCCTTCAAAGTCATTAAAAAAGAGTAGTTCCCAAATCACTGGCACATCGAAAGCTCAAGTTCTTCTTTCCCCTTTTGCCTCGACCAGGCCAAAGCGACCACTAACGCACAAGAACAGTGACCGAAGACCATGACCAGTGCAAGGAGTTTTGAGTAGGTCTGGCTCGAGCGGCCTTTTAGCAGGAAGACCTGTGCCAGCTGACGCTCGAAGCAATGGGCAGCTCCACGGTCAAAGTGGAGGTCATCATCGCACTGTAGCAGACAAGGCCGCAAGAGTGGGATGGTGTCACCCTCGTTGGGTGGACGATGGTGGTGAGCGGCGTGTTTTTTGCCATCAGGCTTGCCTGCGGGCAAGAAATGCGACCAGGTTTGGCTGGAACAGGTGGCCGCCAGTCACACCTCCAAAGCGCTCGATGCATTTTTCGGGGGTGCTGTGAAGCTGCCCAAATCCATCCGTTTGCCGCTGGCGTCCGTGGTTGACTCGATGCTTGACGCTGGGTGCTGAGGTCTACTTGAGGATGAACGAATCGCGCCGGCTGCTGCAGCGGGCGTGCCGTTAGAAGACCCTTTATTTGGGGTTAACAGAGATTTGCCCAAGCTGGACGGCACGCCGCCTGAAGAGCTCTCGTGACGGCCAGCGCGCCGGTTGACGTGGCTTGTGCTGCTTGCTGGGTGGTCCGCCATGGCCACAATCAATGTGGTTGTGGAGCTGGTGGCGACGCAGGGCCCGGGCCTCCAGGGTGGAGGGCATCATGGAGCAGATCAGCAAGGACGTGGTGCTCATCCAGTGGGTGCAGGTGGAGGATGGCGCCTGGACAATTTTGCGCCGGGAGGAGAGCAGCACCGTCCATGCGGTGAAGCCTCGCACAATCCAGCAGCTGCTCCAGCTGGTGGATTGTTGTGCTGGCATAGGGGCTATGTGCAGGGGAGCAGCTTGGTCCGGGTGGCGCACGGTGGCCATGAACGAGTGGAAACAGTCGTTCGTGGACATCTTGCATAGGAACACGCCGCCGCCCATCGTTCGGGGAGACGTTTGCGACCCGCAGGTCCAAGCTGAGCTGGTCAATCTGGCATTTGGAGCAGGCACGCTGTGCGCCGGAGTGTCGTGCCAGCCATATTCGAGGCTAGGCAACCGTCAGCAGGAACTGGATGAGAGGGCGACCACTTTGCCGGCAGTCCTGAATCTGGGAGTGCTTTTGCAAGTGGATGTCCTGGTCCTGGAGTGTGTGCCCCAAATCCAGAGCAATCAGTGGGCGCAGGAGCTCATCACCAGGTACGCCAATCAGCGTGGCCACGTTGTGCGTCAGACTGAGTTGCATCTCCAGAGGACATGGTGCAGTCGGCGGTCAAGATGGTGGTGTGTCATTACCGTGCCCTGGCTGGATCCAGATACGATTCCGGATTTGCCACTGCAGCCGGAGTGGCACATGCCGATTTCCGTCATGCCGCACATCAAGCAATGGCCGCATGCCGAGATCATCCAGCTGATCCTGACCGCCTATGAGGAACGCATTTTCCTTGATCACAGCGGCAGTTGGGATGCCTATCTGGTGACCACCCACCAGCAGCTTGCAACGGCTCTGCGCAGTTGGGGAAATCAGGTATATCCCTGCGCCTGCACCTGTAGGTCCGCAGGTTTCACCGATGAGAGGCTGTCAACGCAGGGATTGCATGCCGTTTTGGTTCCCCATGGAGTCAAACTGGCACCCGCACCCCGCCGAAGCTGCGCTGTGGTGTTTGGATCCATCCATTGATTTTGGTCCAAACATGAGAGTTGCCTTGGCCGGAGTGGGGCAGCTTGCATCGCCCATTCAGAGTGTGTGGATTTTCACACATATCGCAAAGCGAGTTGCTGGCCTTTCAGGCATTTCACCGCCTGTGCCATCCGAGGCTCTGAGTCAGTATATGCAGGAGTTGGTTCAGAAAGCGCAGAGCATTTGGCGCCCGACTGCAGTGCCGACGGTTCAGCCACATAGGCCGACGGCTGCCCCGAATTTGCCGTCCGCTGCATCCAGCCAAGAGGAGCCAAGTGATCCCATCGCAGTGCATGTCAGGTCTAGTGCTCATGCTAAAAGCATTGTCGTGTCGGTTCCCCCAGGCACAACCTGTGCCGAGCTGTGTGAGGCTGAAAGCCGCGTGAGTCAAGTTGAGGGCCTTCGCCTCCTTGACGTGCATGGAGATTTGGTGCCAATGGATGAGGTCATTGCCCCCGGCCAGTCGTTTGTGCACTGTGTTCCCGATGCCTCTCAGCCTGAGATTGAGCCGGATGCAGGGCAATTGAGTGTGCCAAGACCCACTGCTGAGTACAGGGAGCATATGCGATCATGCACTGCTGCCTCTGTCACTGGTAGCATCACCGAGATGCAGTGGAGAGCAGATCAGCGTAATGACATGCTGTTGCTTCAAGGTGCCTGGTTTGCCGAAGATGAGCTGATGTTTCATCTTAAGGCCATTGCCTCTACCGCCACAGATCATTCCGTAGGAATCATCCCGCCTGTGTTTGCATCACAGATGCTAGAGGCTCCACCCATGGACCTCCTGCGTAGGTGGTGGCTTGCGTTCCCGAACCGAGATGTGCCACAAGCAGTTGTGATCACTGTGGTCAGGCATGAGCAGCATTGGATCCCTGTGCTGTATGTCAAGCATGGACACTCGCTGCAGGTCGATTGCCGTGACACAGTGCCCGAGGTGCTCCCCTTGCGCCAATTGCATACCGCATTTGCCCAAGCGGTCCAAGCCGTCAGTATGGATGTGCGCCATAAGCTTTGGACACACCTGGAGGAGGGTAGTTGTGGTGCGGCGGCGATCCGTTTCATGCATCAGTGCCTTTCGGACGAGGTAGAGGGGGGGAGTGCATATTCCTTGCATTCCCAGCGCAGCCGCTTCGTGCAGCACGTGGCAGTCAGTGGTGCGGTCCCTGTGCCTTGCCTCTTGGCAGCAGGGAGGGAGGTCGACAAGGTGGCGCTGATGGACCAGCTCAGTCCAATCTTGCAGCGAGCATGGGGTTTTCCCGGCCAGCGTTGATGAAAGGGCAAAGTTTGTTGTTCAGCAGCTTGGTGCCAAGCCCGTGCACAGTGCTTTGCAGGCTACCCAGCCCTGGGCGAGATTGAAGCAGCTGAGCAACGACGCTGCCACGTGTCCAACTTGTCCTTCCGGACGAACTGCAACAACAGATTGCCCAGAGGGCGAAGACGGGCAAGCCCGTTGGAAAGAAAGCAGCTGTGGGCAGCAAGCAGAGCAAGCCGCCCCAGCAACCAGTCTTGCCTGATCATGTTCAGGTGCACCATAAGTGTTTTCAGAATGCAAGCAGTGAGTTCATCGGCCAGCTCACCGTTGATCAGATTGGCCAGGCGGCTGAAGGCTTTGTCTTGGTTGATTGTGGCTTGTCCTTGGAAGCTTGCCGTTGAGAAGGTCCAGTTCCCTGCCGAGTGTAGGGCCACGTGTGAGCCGGTCCTGCTGAGGGCCCTCATGGTGCAGATTGGTAAAGTCCCGGTCCGTAAGTTCACTCCAGCCAATGTGCATCAAGTCGAGGCCGTCGATGCTGCAGTCCGCATCGTGCTCTTCCGTGATGAATGCCCGTGTGAGTGGCAGCAGGTAGTGCAGGCACCAATCAAAGCCCTGATTGATCTCCTGCCCACTCTGCAGCCATGTGAAGCAGATGCCTGGCAGTGCCCTAGGTGGCACGCCAAGGACAATGCCGAGGTCATTGATGTGATCATTGACCTGTGGAGGCGCCAGTTTGGCACCCTGATGTACAAGGCTTCCAAGCCGGGTGTGGCCGAGCAGTTCAGTGTAAGCATGAGGGTGCCCAAGCAGTGCTTGAAGACACTCCTGCGAGGCTCAGGCCAGAAAGGGGTGTATGTGGAGCCCCGGAGTGCAGATGGGCTCCAGCCCAGTCGTGAGCATGTCGTGATATGGTTGCCAAAGCAAGGACTCCCCGAAGTCCGCCGGGTCGCACAGTCACATGATGCCATTTACGGCATAGCCCGGGTTGCTGGCCGGCTGGGAGTGCGTGTTGCGGCCCAAGGTGCAGAGCAATTGCATGCTGTGCTTAAGCCGAGCTCGCCATACTTGGTCGCTGTAGATCGCAAAGAGTATGTAGTGGGCCCGCTCCCTTACGGGACGCAGAGGGCAGGTGTCGCAAAGCTGATGAAAAAGATCAGCTGGACAGTTCAACCAGTCCAGCCGGTAGGCTCCACTGATGGGGTAGGCCTGATGTGGGAGGTGAGAGCGTGTGAGGACCCGCCACAGCAAGTGCTTCACACCCAGCACGGGGAGGTCATTATCCGCCAGGCCACCAAGCAGTCTGCGGGCAAGGTCCGGGCCAGTTTCTGCCCCCCGAGCCAGTGTACAGCCCAGTGTGCCTATTGTGCCGGTCCCACAGGCGTCATTGGATAAGATTGAGCAGCGCCTCCTTTCACGCCTTGAGGCTCACCTTGCAACCCACAGCCTTAGTGAGGATGCTGACATGGAGGGCGATGATCGCATCACCCGCCTGGAGAATCAGGTGACCCAGCTTGCCGGCGTGCGCCGCACATTGGAATCCACAGTCGGTGAGACAGTTGGTCAGGTTCGCCAGCTGCAAGGCTCCATTCAGGAGCAGGGCCGAGCCATGCAAGGCATGTTTGACCAGCAGATGCTTCGATTGGAAGAGCTGCTGGCCAAGAGGCCACGCCATCACGAGTGATGGCTTGCCCGGCCAGGGCTTTGCCTCAAGGGGTTCCAAGTTGCTTTGGCTGTCCTTGATCGGTTCGCCAAGCAATGCAACTTAGGTGAGGCCAATAACCCTGGGCCGGCTGTGTTGGGGTTAGCTAATCCGACCGGATTAGTGGGGAAGGAAAGTGTTGTTGATGATTTAAGTACAGGTCAGTGTGTCTATGGTTTCGCAGAGACACACCTGACAGCAACTGGTGTAGCCCGTTTTCGCGCGGGGCTGAAGAGTTTGAAGTCAAGCTTTACGAGGTTCGTCAGTGGGCACCCGGTGCCGCCTCGTGCAGCTTATGCCCTCTCTGGGGAGTACTCAGGGGTAGGAGTGGCCGCCACAGGTCCCTTGAGAATTTTGCCGACCCAGTGGGATCAGGATCTTTGGAGATCAAGTCGTGTTGTTGCAGTGTGCTGCCTCTTCGGTAACTTGTGGGTGCAAGGGGCCGTAGTGTACGGGTACGCAAGTCGTGGCTCTTCCCGGGTCACAGTTGATCAAACGTGTGCACTCTTGGGCCAGCTCGAGGATCGCATCATTTGGGGCGCCAAGGGCCCACGCTTCATTATGGGCGATTTCAACTTTGAGCCCGGAGAGTCACCCATTTTTGCTGCTTGGGAGGACCAGGGATGGCTTGATGCGCAAACCCTTGCTTGCCGTCGATGGGGGGTAGAGCCGCAGCCCACTTGCAAGCAGAAGACGGTAAAGGATTACATCTGGCTCAGCCCAGAGCTGCAGAGGTTTGTGGCCGGTCTTGAACTGGACCAGGCTGCATTTGCAGACCATGCTGTGATGAAGGTCCACCTTGAGCTCCCGTCGCAATCTATTGAGTATGTGTGGCGCAAGCCCAGGCCTGTGCCCGAAGTTGTGCCAACATGGCAGTGTTCAGAGCCGTCTAACTGGTCTGCACTCACCCCGAGTGACCAGTACCAAGCAGTGTGGCACTCCTACGAGCAGTGGTGGTCTGCGAGCTGTCAACAGCAAGGGGTGAGTTTTCCTGCGGCTTGCTTTGGCCGTGCGGCCACACGTGATGTGCGCAAAGTGGTTGCCAAGCCTCCCCTTCGGTCTGCCAGGGATGGGGACTTGCAACCAGGCTACTATGGTTTCAGCCGTAGTTACGCTCGGTGGTTCAAGCAGCTTCGTAGGCTCCAGGCCTTTGCCCAGAGTGTTCAGCAGCCATCGAGCAACGCTGCCGCGCGAGCGGCTCGTCTGGAGCTGTGGATTGCCATTCAAAGGGCCCCCGGCTTTTTGCCCAGTTTCTCTGAGTGGTGGAAGGCTCGCATGGTAGACAGGTATGGGGTGCCCCTCCGACCAGTACGATTGCCTCCAGCCTGTATCTGGCTTTTAAGGCAGAGGTGCATGCCTTTGAGGCGAGGCTCAATACACAGCGCATTAGGATGGCAAAGCAGCGCCGCAAAGAGCAGCCATGTTTGGTATTCCGTGATATTCAGCAAGCTTGCCCAGCCGCGGTAGATGTCTTGTTGGAGCCTCAGAGAGCGGTTGTCACTGCAGTGAACCAGGATGACTGCAGTCTTGTACTCGACAAGCCAGTTCGGGTAGAAGTTGCCAGCCCTGTCTTTGTAGGCGCGCAGCCTCGGCAAGTTATCCACGCAGAGGAGGAGGTCGTGTGGCTCGAACGTGTCCAGGAGGAGGATGTGGGTGCCACTCTTCGCCAGGATAAATTGTGTGGGGACTTGCCAAGCATTTTCCAGGCTTTCAGAGCTGAGTGGTCTGCGCGCTGGGATCGTCACCGTGACACTCCCGAAGACATGTGGGCACCCGCAGAGGCTATAGTTGACGCTGTGCCCATGTGTCCAGAAGTGCCTTTGCCGCCTCTCACACGAGAGCAATGGAGACAGGCGGTGCAGCGGAAGAAGGCATACGCAGCAGTAGGGCCTGACGGCGTAAGTAAGGCAGACATGCTGCACCTCCCGCCGGCTCTCGAAGCATGTTTGCTCAAACTGGCAATAGGCGCCGACAGTGATGGAGTATGGCCAGAGCAAATGCTTGTAGGTGCCATCTCGGCATTGGCCAAGAAGCCAGACTCCGCATCAGTCGGAGAGTATAGACCGATTACCATTCTTGCTTTGCCAGATCGAGTGTGGAGCTCGATCAGAGCCAGACAGCTGCTTGCCCAGCTAGGACTGAAAGCCTCTGCTTCTGAATTTGGCTCACTGCCAGGCCGCTCCGCCCAGGGTCTCTGGTATGAAGTTCAGCAACGAGTGCATGATGCGCTGTCCACGCAGCAGCCATTGCACGGCATAGTGCTGGATGTGGTCAAAGCCTATAATCATTTGCCAAGGCAGCCCGTCCTGAGGCTTGCAGTGAGGGTAGGCTTTGATGCAGGTGTCCTTCGGGCGTGGGCAGGCGCTCTGAGCCGTCTCCAGAGAAGATTTGTGATTAGGCAGTCTTACTCGCCACCTCTTTTGAGCGCCACAGGTTTCCCGGAGGGCGATGGTCTCTCATGCGTTGCATTTGCACTCCTTGATTTCCTGCTAGTTGTGCATGTGCATCAGCAAGGCCCGTCCACAACAGTGTACAATTACGTTGACGACTGGCAGCTAGTTGATCCGCAAGTCGCAGGAGTCCTCGGTGCTGCGCACGCAGTTGAGTCTCTGGTGGAGGCATTTGACCTTTCGCTGGACAAGCACAAGTCTTATGCCTGGTCTGTCACAGCTGGTGGCAGAGCCCGTTTGCGTGAGTCAGGTCTTCGCGTCACTCTCGGAGAAAGGGGACTCGGGGCGCACATGCAGTTTGCCCAGCGCCATACCAATGTCACTCAGCGCAACCGTTTCAATGCCATGCAGGACATGTGGGCGGATTTGCGCCGCAGCAGTGCCCCTTATGAGGCAAAGCTACATGCAGTCCGGGCGGCTGCCTGGCCCAAAGCCCTGTACGGAATAAGTATAGTGTCGGTGCCCTTAGCTGAGTTTCAGCCGCTGCGTAGTGGGGCCATGAAGGGCTTGCGTGCCAAGCGTAGCGGGACTCATCCGGCGGTTCACCTTGCTTTGGTGGAAGGCCCGCGCACGGATCCTGCTTATTGTGCGCTATGGCAATCCGTCCGTGATTTTCGAGTGTATGCCAACCATGCGCTTGCCTCTGTGCACATAGAGGAGGAGCTTGAACACCCCGTTGCTCCTGGCCCGCTAAGCACTTTGGTAGAACGCCTGCATTGGGTAGGTCTTGCTTTGAACTCCGAGCTGCGTGTCACCGACGACGTAGGCAGCTTTGCTTTGGTGGAGGAGCCATTGCAGATGGTCCAGCTTAGGCTCCAGCGAGCGTGGACCCGCATGGGGCATGAGGCCACTGCCCGTACTTCGTTCAGCGGCTTGCATACGGTTGATGCCCTGGAGTCCAAGGGTACCATGCGGAAGTGGCATGCTATGGATGTGTCCCTGATGAGGATTGTCCTCAATGGCACTTTCTTCACTCAGGATAAGCTTTCTAGTTTCGCACCGGTAAGCCCAGAATGTCCTTGGTGTGGAGTTCCAGATAGCGTGGAACATCGCTTTTGGGAGTGCCCCCAGTTTGCGGCGCAACGCAATGACTGCCCGCAGGATGTGCTTGATGCCATCACTGCTCTGCCCAAGTGCTTGAGCCATCATGGCTGGGTGCAGGAGGTGAGGTTGAAGAAAAGTTGGTGGCAGGCCCTCGGTGAGCAGCCCGATTACAGCAATGTCTGGTTGCGGCATGTGCCACCGGGGGAGTGTCTCGACCTGTTCACCGATGGTACAGCCATGGAAGCTCGAGATCCAACTCTGCGTGTGGCGGCCTGGGGGGCCATCATTGTGGATGGCCCTGCGGCGGATACATCTCGCCCTTTGTCCAGTGGAGGTTTGGTAGGCCTCATCCAAACCGTGCAGCGTGCAGAGCTCACTGCCGCCATAGTCGCACTGCGGTATGCTGCATGGGCTTGTAAGCCAGCCAGGTTGTGGGTTGACAATAAAGTTGTCTTCGATGGCTTGGTTGCCCTTGCGAGTGACGAGCTCTCGTTGCATGCCAATCGCAAGGACCATGATCTTTGGACGCAGCTTCATCAGGCGTGGCACGCTCTTACCGAGCCACTCTGGCCCGTCAAAGTCGTGTCGCGCTCAGAGCAAGCTGGGGACCTTGTGGCAGCATGGGCTGCGAGGCATAACGCCACTGCCGACCAGGTGGCTGCCGATGCTAATCTTGATAGGCCAGAGGCCTTTTTAGACTTGTATAGGAGCTACCGAGGGCAGGTCTTGGAGGCTCGCAGGCAAAGGGATGCTGTGCAAGAGGTGCAGAAGCGCGTGTCTGCCGAAGCCATTGCCAGTAAGCCTCAGCTCGCACCACTGGCAGCACCGATGCATCAGCCGTCAGCAGATAGCTGTAATCTCGTTCCTTGCCCAGAGGTCGCGTGGATCGTCCCTCGCTTGCATCTCCCGCAGCTTGAGAAGAAGTATGGCCACCAAATGGTCCCTTTGGTTGTGGAGTGGGTTCATAAGGTGTGGGCTCCTTCCAAGCCCACGAGGTGGATCAGTGTACTGCAGTTGGCGGTGACTTTCAACTGGCCACTGGTTGTGTGGGTCCCCTGTATGACCCTGACCTGGTCCAGTGGCGGGACACTGTAGCGTGCCGCTCAGCCGAGCATTTGCAAGTGGACTCGTGCCAGCGGGTCAGCTGGTTTAAGCGTGCCATCCTGGAGATCACCGATGCTCTTGGGGTGAGCTTGCACGCGATAGTCACCAGGCCAACCAGTGGCGCACTTGTGATGCACACCACGTGCCTTTCGTGGCGGCTCCCTGCTGCGAGACGCGCTGTCATTGACACTTGGTTGAGGCAGCATTTGCCACGTGGTGTCGCACGGTATCCCAGAGATGCCAGAACCCTGCCGGTTGCAGCTTCCGACGCTGCTATGACCGTGCAGGCGCCCGCCAGAGGGCTACACCGTTTTTGGGGCTAAGCCCCTTTGTTTACTCCGCGAGGGACGCCGACCGGCAGCCTTCGACTCGGGCAATCGCGAAAAGGAGAAAAGGAATTTTGAGTATGGCTTAGCTGCTGTTTGGAGATTGGTTTTTTGCCGAAACCCTAGAAAGCCTCTGACCTGTGAAGGGAACTTGTGTTCGCTAGTAGCTAGTGCTTTGCTCTTGAATTTTTAACTTTAACTTCTGATTCAGAGTGATCTCGGCGCAAGGACGAGTTGCAGAACGTGAAGTCTGTTTGCGGCAGCTCTTGGTCTTTTGCGGCTGTGAGGCGTGACGGGTCTGCCTCAACCTCAGACGACCATGTCTTGTTTGAGGTTTGAGCAGCTCTTGGCTGAGGTTGTCACCTGGGGGCATGCAAAGAAGGGTGGCGACAGCAGGCCGGCGAGTCGGCGAGTCGCAAGCTGCCACGGAGTGGTTTTGTGAGACGAGAGGGGTGAGAAAGTGCTTTGGAAGTGGAGGTCAGTGCAGCACGAACTGCATCACGTCCTGCAACTGCGTGCAACATCGTGGGCATTTGCAGCACTGAAAAGTGATGGAACGGTGGTCTCTTGGGGAGATCCGACATGCGGTGGAGATATCGGAGGAGTCCGTGGAAGGCTCAAAAGTATCCGGCAGCTTGTTGCGTCTTCGGATGGCTTTGTTGCTTTGGATCGCTTTGGTCGGGCTATATGTTGGGGAGCTTCCCTGCCACGTCCGCCAGCTCCATTGGTTGAAGTGAAGGCTGTTGCTGCAGCCTGCCATGGATTTGCGGCACTGCAGAAGGATGGCACCGTCTGCGCTTGGGGAGACAGGCAGGATGGAGCAACAACCGAGCTTTTGACCGGCCCCACATGGAATCCAGAGGGTCGCTTTTAGTGGAAGATGATGTCATGGACCCCCTTTCAGGTTCCATAAGTTCCATGGCATCCTGATAGGTCCAAAGGGGGAGCCTTTGCCGTCGACGTCGGGGCGCAGCTGGTCGACGTCGAACAGCTCTATGGCTCTTCTTGGGCTTTCGCTGCCCTGAGGTGTGATGGCAGCGTGGTGGTTTGGGGCGACGCCGCCAGTGGCGGTGACTGCAGTGCAGTACAGCACCAGCTCGTGGACGTGGTGATGCTCTATGCCTGACATCACTTTGATTTAAGAGCAACACAAACACACCGATCTGTGGCAAACTGGCGGCGGAGTGATTCGCGCAAAGCCTGTGTCGAGCTTGTGTGATGTCCGCACGATTTGTTGGTTTATGCAGGGTGTAGTCTGGTGTTCCGTGGACCGAGGCAAGCAATTGCCCTGCGGACACAGCTGTTCATCGCAATGCCATTCAGGCCAAGATGTGACATCGCACATTAGCGTATGCTGCAGCAGCCATTGGAGTCCATTCCTTAGTTGACCGAATGTTATGGGCGTGTCTCAGAATAGGGATTGAACCCCCCATAGTGGGCGGTTTTCTTTTGGTTTCCCTTCAAATCAACCCCAGAGGGCACCCTGGCCTCAAAACCCAGAACATGTGCGACTGAAATCTTGCCAGGAGATTGCAAAGCATGTACGAAGCCGTGCGGGGCAAGGCTTGGCGCGACGTTGGCCTCCTTTAGGTTTGTGCGTTGTCAGCAACTTTCACAGCCCGAGATCACATTACAGGTTTCGGAACTGGCAATCCAACATATTTTGTCAAGTATAGTCTTGCAGGCTTCCAGCACTATGCAACAAGAAAGAACCAGCCAATTGTTTTGCAAAGCACTTGTCAGAATACAGGTTGGCCTGCTAGCACTGCTTTTTCGAAGGAGACAGAAAGACCTTCAGCATCCACCGACGCATACTGAGCAAGGATCTCCAACTTGTTTTTGCAAAAATGCAAGTTCCAAAGACGATTTGAGAAGCAAAGACGATTTGCAAATCTAGGAAGGTAAATATGACGCTTCCAAGTGTTTAATCTTTAACCCCATCAGTGGAGAACTTTTTCCCGAACAGCTGACAGCTGCAGCGTGTTTGTCCAGATTAGATCCGGAGTCCGGAGCAGACGGGGAGTTGGTTGGAGGGTTCCAAACGGTTTCGGAGAGTTCTCAGATCTCCGGAGAGGCTCGGAGAGGGTTTGAGGGCAGGGTCCCAGAAGGGGTTCTGAAGATGTTTGGGATACCTGAGCTGATTTCCATGTCCCAATCTTGCTGACCTTTGCTCCCTCGGCGCCTTGGCAAGAGCTTGCCATCCATATGCTGCGCCTTAGGATGTTGTTGCCTGTAGTATGAGCTGCGTGCACTTTTGTACGACTATACGGTTCATTTGTGGTTTTGGTTGCCGCAAGCAAGCGCCAGTCGAGGCGTGTGCACTGCAGCCACAACTGCCAGGCCGGTCTGCACACGAGGGAGGGCTGGATTCGTCTCAATGTCAGGCGCCCTGCCACGCTGGATCTCAGTGCGAGGCTCCGGCCAGTTGCATATGATGGTCAAAACCAACTGGGAGGGGACGATTGAAACCCTTCACAAGGAATCTGGACGGGTCCCAAATAAGGGAGCCGCACAGAGAATCATGCGGCCCACAAAACAAGTTTGTTAGAACCAAGGATGTGCTTTTCTTTTGGCAACCCTCTCTGAATTGGCGCTGAAAAACTAAAACGAAACCAACCAGCTTGGACATTCCCCATAATTGAGACTGGGTCCCGGATGCTCCCCCCCCTCAAATATGGATGGTGCATAAACACAAACATGTAAGTGATCTTTACCAAAGGGTCAAAATGAAGATCAACGCCCACAGGACCTGCCTCGAGTGTTCCAATCTGAAGCCCCCCGAACCTCCAGCCCGTGGAAGCTCCGCGAGGACGCACCCTGCCGGTGCAAGGTCAAGCAGGCCTGTCCATGCGGGCAGCGAGTGGAGGACCACTCACAGGCTTTCCTTCCTGCGACCCCCAAAAACGTACTAATTTCAACACTTCTTCCCAAAACGATGGTTTTACGGGAATTTCAACACCTGAACGCTTTTTGGAACACAGAACGGTTTTTAGAGCACTGGTGTTGTTTTTTTATGTTTTGACCCGGGGGGGGGGGGGCTGACACTTGCCTGGACCCTCGCCCGGCCGCGCCGGCCTCTCGAAGATCATTGGGCGTCCACATGAGGAACCCCGCAAGGAGTGGCACCAATTTTCCCCCGCTTCGTGCGCTAAGCAATCACTTAATTGCGTCCGCGTTTGACACCCCGAATTAGGTCATCCAGATCACCCACCCACGCAGCCCGGCACAAAAGCAGGTACCTTTGAGCCTCGCGTAGGCATGTAAGTCTTGGGCTTACAGATCTGGACACCGAAGCTACCCTGCCGATGAAATCCTCATCCAAAGCGCAAAATTCTGATACAGGGTTCTGGGCGTACCCAGCAACGTCACCCTGCCACTCGATTGTTTTGATGCAGTGAAACATCATATGATGTTTCGGGGGAATTGGGAACATTGTTTGTCGGAGCTGGATATCCTGAACATGCCTGGGTAGTGTTCTTCATGCCCTGATTGGCAAGCACGATTGTAGTAGCTTATCGTCCCGCTTGCGATGTTTTTCCTTGCTGAGACCGCATGACAACGCCATATAAACCAAAAGTGCGGCTGTGAGGCTGCACACTTCTCAACCAAAGAATTCTCGGAAGCGCCACTGCCGCCATAAGCAGCCGAACGGTCTTTAGAGAACCAGTGTTGGAATTTCAACACCACTATGCAAAAATGATCATTTTTGCTGGAAACGATCATTTTCAACATCAAAAGGTGCTGCAGGTTCTTTCCCTTTGTGTCTCCAAATTTGAGGAGCCAGGCGAAACCGGATGTCCATTTCGTTTCCCTTAAAGAATAAAAGCTTCAAAAGAACTCCCCCAGTTCTTTTCAAGCGGTATTGGAGATTCGTGGTTTTTCGGAATGTGCCCGCCACAATTCCAGGGAAAACCACAGCGGCTGCGTGCCGCAGGAGCGCAGCTGCGGCGCCTTCAGCGGTCTGCCGCGCCCGCAGTTCGCGGCGCCGCGCCGGCGGCCCGGGCCGAGTCCCACGAAACGGGGTTCCGTGTCCCCAAGGGGGAGATTTCCCCCTTGGTGGATTCCCTTTAAAGCCAACTCAAAAGAGGTAGCCTCAAAAAAGGAAGATTCACCTGTGCCAATTTTGTGACCCTGACCTTATGTCTGGATGCATGCGTTTTGACCCGCAGATGGGTTACATGACAAGGTTGCCTTGCCTCTTGCGAGCGACCATCGCTGCAATTGCCAGAAGGTGCTGATTGTGGCGTTTTGCATTCGTGTCCAGAGTGCACGTTTTAGCAGGTGAAGTCGTCAAGTACACAGTTGCTTGGCTTAAGCAACAGGCATGTTGACTCTGACACTGTGCTATGGGCCTGTCAGCTCCGTTGATGCTCTTGCATATTTGTTTGTTCATGTGTTCACGCGTTAATGTATTCATTTATTCAGTCAGCAGTCAGCAGTCAACAGTCAGCGATTCAGTTGGTGAGTCGGTCAGTCAGTCGCTTTCAGGCTGATCTCTTGCAGCTGGCGATGCATAATCGGCGTTACGTCCAGATGTTAGAGGAGACAGTCTGCACATGCGCGTAGTGTTAGTGCCCAAATTGCGTTGAAAGAATCTCACCATGTATGGACTGCCACCACTCGCTGAAGGACACATTCGCCGCCCTGATGAGCAAAGGCCGCATTTCGGGGTTGTGTGCCAAGCCCGCCTCGGATTCGGATTCCGCCGGTCAAAGCCACTTCACTCGAGAGGAGTCGCCTTGACTGCTTTGCAGGTAGAGCCGAGGCGCCCGGTCGTACGCTCGGCCCTCAGGCGCGCTTTTACGCACTTAGTATGAGGGTGAAGTAAGCTTGTGCAATGGGCCACTTGGGCGATGCTGTCTTTTCACTTTTCACCCAGACTGGCTTTCGCAGCTTGCAGATCAATGTAGAACAAGATGTTGAGCTGAAAGCAAGGATCAAGAGCCCGCTACATGCATAAATACGCATCTGTCCTTTTGCTAGCTGTAGAGAGTTCAAACATGTCACAGTCAGCACCTCTGCCGAACAAGAGATGAGAAATGCGGGCATTCACATTTTGACAGACCCTCATTCCCCCACGTGCCGGACAGCCGGCAGAGCCTACTGAATCAACGGTCATTGAAGAATCTTAGTACCTCCATGCCGCTCTCATGGTGCAGGCCGTGTGGGATTTGCCTGTACGTAAGGTTTCAGTCATTCCATGGTTCTCTCGGTCAAAGTTTCAGTGCCATTGGACAGGGCGCAGGCCTGAAGGCTCCGAGGGCTCACAGGCCTGGCGAAGTCTCCCGTCCCTCGCTGGTTTGCGTGCGATCCGTGTGAGTCACGGATGGGGAGGTGGAGAGGATGCTTGGCACCCGGAACGGGGTCGTGCAACTGTCTTCAGGCCGAACAAGCAAGACTTAGGTCGCACTGGCCGCTACAGGCTGGAGCACAGCTGTCTTGAGGGGTGAGGTTTGGTTTGAAGGAGACTTTCTTTGTGCCCGCTGCTTATGGCCTAGCCATGGCTTGCACTTTTGTGCCGACTTCTTTTTGCGCGCAACAAGTCTGCAGGGCTTGTGGCAGCTGCTGCAGCCCGATGGCGACCAGCACTTGCCACGCTTGCTGGCGATGCAGGACGGACAGACAAGCTGACAACCTGCACTCTCTAAACTCGCACGAGACCTTGCAGGAGTTGGAACCTATGGAGAAGTAACTTTCTCAGTTCCGCTGAGCCATTCTTGTGGCATTGCATTGTCTTTTTTTGCGGACACCATGGAACCAGAGAGAGAGAGAGAGAGAGAGAGAGAGAGCTAACCTGGCGGAGCGACCGGAATGCGTCTTCTTGCAATTGGAGGCCGCAAGTTCCCAGCAGCCGGCCGGCGCTTCACATGCTCTCTTCCGATATGCTGGGCACTGAGAAGTCGACTGCAACCGGACTCCGCTTCTCCTTTTTGGGCTTGGATGGGCTTGGAGCCCGGTAGTGTGGTTGGTGGGAAATCAACTCCACTTACCCCGAAGGACCGGATGGTTCGGTCTCTCTGAGGCCAGAACCAGAACCAGAGGCCACGACTGTTGGAACTTCGAGTGAAGCTGTCGGATGGCGTCGGAGTCGTTCCCAGACTACTTGGCACCTCTGATTTTGCAAGCTAAACGTCTGGCAAGCCGCGTTTCTGTGGCCTGAGCTGCAAGATCCAACTTTCGCCTTCTTGAGAGCCGTTTTTTTTTGCAGGTGTGCATGCATGCTTGCGGCCTCCACTGCGGGAGCAACTTCCAGGAAGCCTTCTCAGTCAGCACAGAGGACTAGCAGTTTCCGTTTCATTCGTAGAGTCAGGCACTGCTGACCTCAAGATCTAGACCGCCAGTCAGCTTGGCTCGAAAGCCCAAGGCTTCGCTGGGCGCTTACTGCCGCGCAGCAAGTGAGGAGCATTCAGGTGCGCAGCCAATGCACATGGGGGAGAACATGACATCAATAAGGCCAAGCGATGTGACCGTCCAAGCAGAGCCTGTCCTCAGGCGGCGTGCTCAGTTCCACTGTTGAAGAAGTTCTGAGACTGTTTGGAGACTGAAGCTGCATCAATCCAACAAGCAACTCCGTTGCAGACTGTCTAACTGCATAATCTGATGCATGGAGGCCGTCAGTCGCCAGGGAGCCTGCGGTAACCAGCCGCATGTCGGCTCCTCAGAACACGCCTCAACGGTCAGGCGTCAGGCCCAAAAACCAACCATCTCACGCTGCAGGAAAGACGCCGCAAGAAAAAGAGTGGCAGTACAGCAGGTCGGCAGCGAAGATTCCATGCTCTTCTAGCTTCCACTTGGCCGGTCGCGCGGTCAATTTGTTGCCAGGGCGGCTTCTGCGGCTTCCTGTGTGGGCAAGAATGCGCCCAGAATCTGCAGGCCAGCTTGAAACACTTTGAAACGGCAGGCTGAGGCCAAAGGTTGTCAAGGGCCCAGTGGATTGGCTGAAGCACTCACGCAGTGGAATTTGGCAGAGATGCTATGGCAGTTGTCGCTTGGGCATAGGCAACATTCAGAATGACGCGCCCAACGTTTGGGCGACCGCCAGCCCGGTCAGGGCTCGGAGCTCAGCGTGTGTTTATACACACCAGCCGCGCTACGGCTTGCAGTGAAGCGCACTTCAACGCCAGAGACATGGAGTTTCTACAAGATTGAGCTCAGGAAGTCTGAAGACACTCGCGCTTTCTGCATGGTGCCAGGATTTGCGATCCCGATGCAGCCATGAACAGCTGCAGGCCGGCTGCAGCATGCTGCATATATAGGTATGTGTCAAAGGAAGGACACCCATTCTTTTGATTTCTTGACTTTGGTCTCCCTTACACACCCATATCATATCATGAGCTTTTTCTGCGTCGAGGAGCGATGGGGACTGCGATCCTTGCGCTGCCATGCTGTGGATCAGGCGGGTTTGCCACGTTGTTTTTGTGGCAGATTAGAGGCAAGCTGAAATTGGCCCGTATGAATAGGCCCCTGCTTGATTTTGATTGCGGGGAGTCCGGTGTCCAATTCTTTTCAGGGGGGACTCAGACCACTTTTGCAGGGAACACCCCCTTATGAATAGGACAGGTTTATCAATTGGGGTCAACATCACCTGGCAAGGCCGCCTGACCTGCCAGCACTACCCTCAGACGTCGACTTGGACGACACGGGCGACTGCAATCGGCAGACAGTCAGGCGGATCAGCTTCAGATCAAATGCGAGCGTTGCCAACAGAGCTAGCATGTGTGTATATATATATATACATATTCACAATTTTGTCAGCGCAATCCACTTGTGTGTGTGAATGGCACAATGCTTACATCTGTTTTCATGGTAGGCCTTCCCAGTGTTCGATGTAACAGCACTTGCGCCGAGCTCTGCCAATTCCTAAGTCAGGGCAAGCAATGGCATCGTCGCCAGCATGCGCATCAGCAACATCAACACGAACACCATCCCAAGCTCATGCCAGATGAAAAAGTGACCATGATTAAAATTGACCCAAGTTTAGGCGCAGCCTCTGACTTGCACCACGACCGCCAACAGTAGCATTCAAGCTCAACTGCGATCAGCACAGTCCACAGGCTTGGCATCAGCATTCACATCAAGTGTATACAAGGATTTGCAGCATCAGCATCATGCTCATCATGCTCAATCATGCTCAATCATGCTCATCATGCTCATCATGCTCATATGCTCATCATGCTCATCATGCTCATCATGCTCATCATGCTCGTCATGCTCATATGCTCATCATGCTCATCATGCTGATATGCTCATCATGCTCATCATGCTCATCATGCTCATCATGCTCGTCATGCTCATATGCTCATCATGCTCATCATGCTGATATGCTCATCATGCTCATCATGCTCATGATGCTCATGATGCTCGTCATGCTCATATGCTCATCATGCTCATCATGCTGATATGCTCATCATGCTCATCATGCTCATGATGCTCATGATGCTCATGATGCTCATGATGCTCATCATGCTCATCATGCTCATCATGCTCATCATGCTCATCATGCTCATCATGCTCATCATGCTCATCATGCTCATCATGCTCATGAATGATTAATGATGAATGATGAATGACGAATGATGAATGATGAATGATGCATGAATGATGAATGGTTAATGACGAATAATGAATGATTAATGATGAATGATGAATGATGAATGACGAATCATGAATGACGATGACGATGACGATGACGATGACGATGACGATGACGATGATGATGATGATGATGATGATGATCATCATCATCATCATCATCAGCGTCAGCGTCAGCGTCATCCACACAGCAAACATGGAGCTAAACGTCAGCGCAGAACTACTTCGTTTTTGCGGGATGTAGGTTCATATACGGGGCACTTGGCAGTTCGTGAGTTGTGGGAAGGCCGAGATTCTGGCGGATCGACCCAGAGGAGGAAGAAGGCCGCCCTTTGCAGACTTGAGCAATTGGAATCAGAAGATGTTGCCAGGCATGGTGGATGCAATAAGACAAGTTCACATGTCAGAGGAGGAGCACAAGGGAGAGGGTGCAGACAGAGTCCATGTTTGTGCTTGTCTCAATCAGATGTCCACAGCATGACTTTGACATTGCTGGTTTCTTTTGGCTCTGGTGCCGTGTTTTCGCTGATCCCCATATCAGCCCTACCATGCTTACCGTCGCTCGAGTTTGGGGGAGCTCTATTTGCATGACCTCATGGTTCACCCACGTGGCTGGAAAGATGAGCACCAGTCACTCGAGTTGCAGGAGGACACGCTTCGGTCTCCTCTGCAGCCGCCGCATTCCCCTCCCGCGCAGTCCCCGCCGCATTCCCCTCCCGCGCAGTCCCCGCAGTATCCTGGCTGAGCCAACCTGAGCAAAGCTGCCTTGAGCAAAACATGATGATAAAACATGTTTGAGGGGAGTCGTTGAAACCAGCTGCATGTCCGTGGGCCTGAGACGTGTGATGAACTTGTCAATCGCACCCTCCGAGCACGCGGCCATTCCAAGGTCCGACAATCCATCTTACCTGGTACCACCTTCGCCGGAGTCTGCGAAGACGATGCCTTGCTGCACTTTGCATGAGTGCGGCAGTTTTGCTTCCCACTCCCATGGCACTGGCACTGCCAGCACACCCTTTCGTTTTGATGCAAGCCCGAACTGCATTGAGCCATCCAAGGAACAGCCACTTCAGCCTTAACAGCATCCTGCACAAGCCGGGCACCAGGTCCGAGCCTTCTCCGGGGCCTACCCGTATCGCATCTTGGCGCAAGTTCATACGGCTGGTAAAAGATAGGTAGCCAAAATGGGGTGGTTTAATTTTGACCCATACCTATACCTTACAGATACCATTCTTCAAGTCGGGGCCCTATCTGGAAGAGCAAGTTTTGGGAACATCCCTCGTCCTCTACTTTGGGAAGGTCAAGCCAACGGGGAAGCGGAGCCAACGGATGGCGCCGAGGTGCATTTTACAGTTTCACCAGAGGAGGACCTAAAGGCGCGTCAGGTGGATGCCTTAGGGTGCCAGATGCCGGACTCCCGGCCCTGTTTGGCGGCGTAGGGGAACAAATCCGCAGTTTGGAACGAACAAATCATGATGCCATGCTGAAGCCACAGCTGCGCAGAATCGCGACTAAGGCGCGGCCGTTCGTTCCGCGAATGCCCAAGTCCAAAGCTGTGTGGGCCTTGAACCCCAACAGGGGTCTCGAAAAGATGTGCAGCAAGTTTCCAGAGCGACATGTGGAGCGCGCAGCCAAGTGTACCCCGCCACGCTTGTAGGGCACTAGCTCCAGGAAGGTTGAGGAGCTATCAGGGCTAGCATGGCCTCTTGCCCTGGAGAGCGGAACAGTACCAAGTGAAGGTGAGCTGTCCGGTGTAAGGCTCCGAAGAAGCGCAGCGCGGACAGCGGCGTGCTTTGGCACTTGATCCCTGGCTCTTGAGCTAAGAGCGACGCCCAGAGCCACTTTTCGCACTTAGCATCTCGTGCCAATCGCGAGCATCGACCAGTTTTCCTCGAGGCCAGAGGGGTCATCATTTGTTGCGTGGGTTGCATGGCAACGCTGCTGGAACTGCAATACATGGCTTTTGCCTGCAGTTTGCCTCATTTTGCACGGAGGAACTTCACGATTGGCACAATTCGTTCTGCCGCATTCACGTGGCCTGTTGATATTCTTGACTCGCGCTTCCGGACATCCGCTTGTCGCGTGGTTTCGCGGTTCGGTGGGGGCTTGACGCCACGTGCCTGTGCAAAGCTGTTGCCGCGTCAACCTGCCACCCTGTACGCAAAACTGGCAGACATCCTTCAGGCTGTTGGAGACAGACAATCTCTGACGGAAGGAGTCTGCGTGGTTTCTCCGCTGCACGTGCGATACAAAGCTATTCTGGCATGCTGCTGGTTTCCTGGAAGCTAAGAGCCAGAACCGGGATGTGCTGCCAGTCAGTTTCAGGGCAATAAGGTGAATGTTTGCGGGAAAGAGAAGGCATCCTTTGTTTTTTTGTTCCGGTATGTTCTGGTCAGCTTCCTTCAATTTGCCAGCAGCGAGCTTGCTCTGGGGATGCAAGAGTGTAGAAAGGACCAGACACACACACACACAAGCGCACAAAGCTGCGAACACACACGAGCACGCATGAGCACACAAACAACCACCCATCCACACACGCACGCATGCATGCACCGCACGCACCGCACGCACAGCACGCACTGCACGCACTGCGCGCGCCGACCCACCCACCCTCCCACCCACCCGCCCGCCCGCCAGCCCGCCAGCCCGCCCGCCCACCCACCAACGCACAGACACACAGCACACAGACACACAGAGACAAACACCGACACACAGAGACACAAACACAGACACACACACAGACACACACACACAGAGACACACACAGAGACGCACACAGAGACGCACACAGAGACACACAGAGACACAGAGACACACAGAGACACACAGAGACGCACAGAGACACAGAGACACAGAGACACACAGAGACACACAGAGACACACAGAGACACACACACAGAGACACACACACACACAGAGGCACACACAGAGGCACACACACACACACAGACACACACACACAGAGGCACACACACACAGAGACACACACAGAGACACACAGAGACACACAGAGACACAGAGAGACACACAGAGACACACACAGAGACACACAGAGACACAGAGAGACACACAGAGACACACAGAGACACACAGAGACACAGAGAGACACACAGAGACACACACAGAGAGACACAGAGAGACACACAGAGGACACACACAGAGACACACACACACGAGACGCACACAGAGACACACAGAGACACACAGAGACACACAGAGACACACAGAGACACACAGAGACACACAGAGACACACAGAGACACACAGAGACACACAGAGACACACACGCACACACACCGAGGCACATAGAGAGACACACAAAGACAGACAGAGACACACGTAGACACCTGGAGACACACGGGGACACACAGAGACACACACACACACACACAGAGACATACAGAGAGAGACACAGAGACACACAGAGACACAGAGAGACACAGACGCACAGAGACACGCAGAGACACGCAGAGACACACAGAGACACACAGAGACACACACAGACACAAACACAGTGGCACACACAGAGACACACGCAGAGACACACACGCAGAGACACACACAGAGACGCACACACAGAGAGACACAGAGTCACACAGAGACACACAGAGACACACAGAGACACACAGAGACACACAGAGATACACCGAGACACACAGAGACACACAGACGCCCAGACGCATAGGCGAACGCACAGGCACACGCACACGCGCACGCACACGCGCACGCACACCTACCCCCCCAACCCCCACCCATGCACCCATGCACCCACGCGCCCACGCACCCACCCACCCACGCATGCACGCCCGCACGCGCGTGCGCACGCGCTGATCTGGAACGGCCCGCGCGCCCGCGCGCCCACGCACACACACAGAGGGGCGCCCACGCACAATCACGCACACACACACACAAACACACAAACCCAGGCGCACGCAAACACGCGCGCCCGCACACTTGCACGGACAGCGCGCCGCAGCGCACCGCACGATGCTGCAGTACGCTGCTGTTCGCCCGACGCCACCCCATGCTGCGCCGCACCACACCACGCAACGTAGCAATGCAACCGCGCAGCAAAGCAACAGCGTGCCGCAGCAGCGCAAACTGCAACAACGCATCCTCAAAAAACACAACCGCGCTCCCGAAGCCGCAGCAGCGCAAGCAGCAGCAACGTCAGCGACAACATCAACAGTACCAACTCCCCCATCAACAACAACACCACTGACGACAGCGACACCAGCAGCTGCTAAGCTGACACCGCCACCACCACCACCAACAACAGCAGCAGCAGCAGCAACCGCGACAACACCAGCACCGGCAACAACAGCTACAATTACAACAAAAACTGTAACTACAACAGCAGCAGCAGCGACAACAACAAGCGCAACAACAACAACAACCACAGGCGCAGCAACAAGAACAACCGGAACCGCAGCCGCAACCACAACCACAACCGCAACAGCATCAACCGCAAGAAAAAGAACAACAACATTCCCAACAAATGCGAGCAACAAACATCAACGTCATCATCAACAACAACAACGCCACCACCAACAACACCAACCCCAGCAAGAACACCAACACCAACAGCACTATCAACAACAACAACAGCAGCAGCAACAACAACAACAACCACAAGCGCAGCAACAAGAACAACCGGAACCGCAACCGCAAACGCAACCGCAGTCGCAACAGCAGCAACAACAAGAAGAACAACAACAACATTCCCAACACATATTAACAACAAACAACACAACAACAACGCCAACAACGGCACCAACACCAGCACCAACACAAACATCAACACCAACATCCACGACACCAACAGCAACAACAGCAACAACGGCAATAACAGCAAGAGCAACAGAGACAACGACAGCGACAACCGCAACAACAACAACCATTGACGACGACAACAACAACACCACCAGCAACAATAACAACCGCAACCGCAACAACAAGCGCAACAACAGCAACAACACCAACAGCAACAGCGACAGCAACACCAACACCAACAAGAACACCAACACCAAAACCAACAGCAACAATAACAAGAACAACAGCGACAGCAACACCAACACCAACAAGAACACCAACACCAAAACCAACAGCAACAATAACAAGAACAACAGCAAGAACAAGATCACAGAACAAAGAACAAAGAAGAAAACAAGAACAAGAACAAAAACAGCCGCAACCGCAACCACAACAGCCACAACCACAACCACTGCAACAACAAAAACCACAAACGCGGCAACAACGACAGCCACAAACGCGGCGACAAGAACAACCGGAACCGCAGCCGCAACCACAACCGCAACAGCGTCAACAAGAACAAACGATAACGTTTGCAACACGCATTAACAACACACATCAGCACCACCAACAACAACAGCGTCAACACCAACACCAACACCAGCGCCAGTGCCAACGTCAACAACACTCACAACCGCTGCACCAGCAGCAACAACAGGCGCAACAAGAACAACCGCAAGCGCGGCAACAAGAACAACTGGAGGCGCAACCGCAACTGCAACAGCAACCGCAGCAGCAGTAACAACAGGAAGCGTCGCAATGACGGTTCCAACACATATTAGACAACAGACTTCAACACGAGCAACAACAACAACGCCAGCGCCCGCACCAACACCAACACTAACACCAACATCAAACATACTAACAACATCACCAACACCAACAGCATCACCAACAGCAACAGCAACATCACCAACGCCGCGAACTTCAACAGCGCCACCAGCGCCACCAGCGCCACCAGCGCCACCAGCGCCACCAGCGCCACCAGCGCCACAGCGACAGCAATTCGAACGCCGCTGCCACCAACAACAGCATCAGCAGCAGCAACAGCTGCATCGGCAGCGCAACAACAAGAAGAATGAGGAGAAGCAGAAGAAGAAGATCACCGCAACACCGCAACAAAAGAATACTACATTGAACCACACGACAGTAGCAACACCACGCGACAACAACCTTAAACTACAACAACGTTACACGACAAGATACGGCGTGACATGACGACACACAACACACAACACGCAACGCGCAACACAACACACGACACACACACACACACGCAACACGCGCGTACCACAATCAACACTCAACACACAACGCGCAACATGCGACGCAACACGCGCGCAACGCAACGCACAACGAAACAACCAACGCAGCACAACGCGCAACCCCCAGCACAACGCAACACACAGCGCAGCACGACGCAACGCAGCGCAACAAAACACAGGACAACACAACGCAGCACGGCGCAGCGCAACACAGCGCAGCAACACACAACACAACGCAACACTCCAGGCGAATGCAAACACACACAATACATACTTGCGCGCACACATATGTCTATATGTGTATATACGGGCGGAACGCTGATGCCGCTGGATTCCTAGAGCAGGCAAGCACAGTCTTTGTTTGTCTTTTTTCAAGGTGATGAGCGCTCCCCGTCAGCTGTGTAGCTCACGCCTGCGAGCATGTGTTCTTATGCGGAAAGGTGCAACATAGAGCGAAGTTGCAAGGTTTCTTGCCTCTGAGCTTTGCTGCGATGGAAGCATCACCTGACTAAAACACTTTCCTAAGGCCTCAAGTTCCTTCAATGCAGGCAGTCGGCACCGCTTGGAGCCCTTGGCTGGCTATCTTGAACCACTGGGCATCGAATGCGCAGGCTTTGCCGCCTTGCGATGCCTCGCGGCGGCTTTTGGCCATCGAGTGCCCTCAAGGCCGTTCGATCAAAGGTCAAGCTTGTGGTGCTCAGATATTTGACGCCAAGAATACTCGATATTGTCATGCATGTGGTAGCCAGTCGGCGCTTTGCACAAGGTACGCGCGACTCCACTGGCGATTCAAGACAGCAACAAAATCTGATGTTGCCGAGGCTCAGTCTCTTTCTGCTGCTTTCACCGTCAAGACCTTCAAAAGATCAATGGGACGTATGTTATTGGGAGCGCCAGGGCTGGTGGCAGGTGCAAGTCCAGGCCTTGAACAAGCTGCATGTAGACTTTTTAAAAAAAAAAAAAAAAAAAAAAAAATAGAAGACCACCGAAAATTGGTGGTTTTCTTTGGCTTCCCTTTAACACAACAAAACAGAGGGGTACCCTCAACAAACAGGGACCCCACCCATCTCGTTTTTTTTTTTTTTTTGTATCCTAAACGGAGACATCGGCTCACGCTATGGGTCCAAGGTTGCGCCTGCCTCGTCCTCCCGCGTCCCACGCCCGCTGCTGTCGGACCGGGCTTTTGCGTTTGGTGACTTTTCTTCGCCCTGGGATTCCTTTTTTTGAGGGACCCCCCCCGAAATGGTGGCTTTTCTTTTGGTTTCCCTTTAAAGCCAGCCAAAAGGGAAACCTCAGCAAACAGACAGGCCCAAGTTTCTTTGTTTTTGGTTTTAAGGAAGCTCCTCAAAAGTGGGAGGACATGAATTCCCAGATGTTGTCCAAAGGTTCCCTCTAAATTCATGGCCAAGTGAACTGGACTTTGTTTGATTGAAGTCAGTGGGCCCAGTCGCCGAGCCAGAGCCGAAAGGAGATAGCTGGCGCCAGCTCGATGTCGGCAGTGTCCAGCCACTTACTCCCGGTGCTGACCACAGGGGGGATTGGAGAAAGTTCGATGCTTTTCAGCCCCAAACCAGCACCCAAAGGGATATGCCACGAGCCAGTATTTTTTTGAAGGGGGAATGGCTTGGGGGCAGTGGAAATCATCTCAGATGAGTGCTTCAGCAAGGTTGACGTTTTTAAAGGCCCCGGCAGCCGGATTGGCAACACTCCGCTTGGGCCGTTTTGGCTTTCAGCTTTGTGCAGTGTCGCAGCCTGCAAGCCGGAAGAGTCTTCGGGCCGAAAAAAGAGGCGGCAAAGAAGCAGCAGGGATGCCGGCTCTCAGTACCTTGCAATCTGGCGTCTTTCTTGCTCTTCGGGTCCGCTAGAAAAAAGCCGTACTTGACCAATCCCAAGGGCTGACCAGTTACTCCGTTGGACCCTCCGGGGTCGTCGTAGCCATAGCCAATGAGCCATGCTACAGGAGCCAGAGGCCTGGACCAGCCTGGTTGCTTGCGGCTTTCCGCTTTCCGCCCGTCGTTTCTGGAACTCGGAACATGGTGGGATTTTTGTCTCAAAATGGGAGATGGAACAAGCACCATAGCTTTTGGTGTCTTGCAATTCCCTGAAATAAACCCGGGAAGAAGTACAAACTATTGCACAAATCAAAGGTCTTTTATTGGCATATCTGAATATTCGTCTACGTATCCACTTGGTGTGTAGATATCCCAAGACAAGGCATTGAGCTGGCAACAGATCCATCGATCCATCGATCCATTTGCAGGACTTCGAGATTCCCGCGCCGCCCAAGATCCTCCAGCCGCGCAGCCCCGTGTCACCTGTGGCACTGCTCACCCAGGCCCAAAAACTGGGTGAACAGTTGGGCGAACTGGGGAAAACAATCAGCAAGGAGCATTTTTCGGAGTGACGAGAACGCTTTGTGACTTTCCCAGCTAGCAAAGCACCTGCGCTGTTGTTTGCCGTTTGCTTGTGTCGCCTCACCGGTTCCAACACACCTGCAGGTTGGAGATGTAGAGGCACAGGCTGGGTCGGATCCCGACGCACCTTGAGGGTATGTAGTCTGATTTTTTGCAGCCGGTGTCAGGGTTCCTTCACGCGTCATATTGCTGTCTCTTGGGCGGACTGTGCAGGTGCTGGCTGTTCAGCATGAGGCAGGCGCTCAGCAGAGAGTGGCATGTTGTGGCTGTGCGTCTCAATGGAAGAAGCCCTCCAAAATGGTCGGTGGGCGACAGACAAAGTTCGGCCGCGGTTTTTTGGCAGTCTATGGCCTGAACGAAACTTCCCAGAAAAAATGCCAGAGGGAGCGGTGAAGGTAGATGTCGACCGCGACGGGCCAGGTCAGCATCGAAGCCTGGACCTTCGAGAAAAGCAGCCAAGGCTCATGCCTTCTAGCCAAGCCTGCAAGATGCCTCGATCTGCACAGGATCGGAGCCGCTATGGTGCAACCGTCAGGCGGGAGCATCGCGAGCTTCCGTGCACCGAGCTTCGAATGTTGCTTTGAGACTTCCCCCTTTGCATGACACCTACGGTTGCTTGAGATTTGTCTAGGTGCCACAGATTGCAGTGGGAGGAATTGTAAAGCGGTCAACTGTTCCCAGTCAACTGTTTGACTGCCTGTTCGGCTGAAAACTGAAAGTCAAGTCCTTCAATTTGTGCGTCGGTTGTGATCCCCGTCTATAGGCTGTGGAGCTCGTCTTGTCAGTACTGGCACTCTGTTGCTGGGCAGCGATGCCCCTTGGCGAAGCTTGCAGGTCCGCGGACGAGCAACAGGAAAGGGTTTCTAGGTTCTGCACATCCACCGGTGTCTCGTTGCGGAAGGTACTGTATTCACTGCTGAATCGAATGGGAATGTTTGAGAAGCCAGATCGGTCAGTGTCACGAGCGAATCTGAGGTGCGTGCTGGACTTGTCTGGCTACTGGCCTGATCTTGAGTCAGCCAGCCAAGCCCTTAGGCGGGTTGGACTGAATCGTGGCTTTGAGAGTCGAATGTATTTTGTTCTCTTCCGCACACTCACATCTTCCTCATTATTTCTACTGAAACATATTGCACAGCTCGCCAAGGCCTACCGTCGCAAATTCTGAGCGTGGCTGTTCTGGCAGTGTCCTGCACGGCTTTGGCAATCAGGCGCTTTCGGTCGCATGGTGATTCTGATTGGAGATAAGCCTGCTCGGTCTGCTAGGCAATGCTGTGCTTGTCGAAGTCAGGCGCGGAATCATGTACTCAGAGACAGGCATAGATGAATGCTATGTGCACATTTAGATCGGAGTATTTTCGTTGGGAGCTATGTAACAGTTGCAGCGGACACTTGTGCAACTTGACCGCCTGGCTGGTTGCAAACCCCCTCGTCACATACCTTTTAATAGCTTTTGACTTGAATCGTACTACGTCTACTTCTACTAGTTCTACTACTTCTACTACTGCCACTACTTCTTCTGCTACTACTTCTACTACTACTACTACTACTACTACTACTTTAGAGCCTCCGGCTCAGTCCGCCGACATTATCCTCTCCCTTTTCTCCTTCTTCCTCTCTCCCTTGTCTCCCTTGTGTGTTCTGTCGTCCTCTCTCCCTCCCTCTGCTCCCCATCCTCCCATCCCCCCAACCAATCTCCCTCTCTCGTATGTATGTAATGTATGTATGTATGTATGTAATGTAATGTAATGTAATGTAATGTAATGTAATGTAATGTAATGTAATGTAATGTAATGTAATGTAATGTAATGTAATGTAATGTAATGTAATGTAATGTAATGTAATGTAATGTAATGTAATGTAATGTAATGTAATGTAATGTAATGTAATGTAATGTAATGTAATGTAATGTAATGTAATGTATGTATGTAATGTATGTATGTATGTATGTATGTATGTATGTATGTATGTATGTATGTATGTAGGTAATGTATGTATGTATGTATGTATGTATGTATGTATGTATGTATGTATGTATGTATGTATGTATGTATGTAATGTATG
>CAUJNA010000039.1:155959-250343 GCA_963377175.1 Effrenium voratum | reverse complement strand
ACGACGGCCCGAGTCGGCTGCGTATCGGACGGCGAGCACGCCAGAAGATCCGCGGACGCGGAGCGAACTTAGCAAAGTAAGGTCTCCGAGTTAGAACCCGACGGCCCGAGTCGGCCGCGGAGGCCACGTGTCGGACGGAAAGCGCTGTGTCAGACAACGACGGCCCGAGTCGGCTGCGTATCGGACGGCGAGCTTATCATGAGAAACTCTTGAGCGGGTGTGCTTATCATGTGCCAACACGTGTGCGCAGCGCTACGCGAATACAATGAGTAACGCCTTTAAGACAACCTTGAGATCGATGACTCAGAGGGCCAACTACTTGGAGCGTTTAAATTTCCTTGCAAACTACAAGCACAGCGCAGCAGCTGCATCGTCTTTTTTGGCCTCATACTCCTCGGCTGGGTGTTCGCAGGCTCACTTTTGCCTCTTCCACGGTGGGGCGGCAGCAGATTCGATCCTTAGATGCTGTAGTTTCCGCAAAGTCTTTGCTTCAGTTATTGCATTGTTGCTGCCAGGGCAAAACTTGTCTACACACGAGTTGGTGTTCTAGATGACGCTTTTGCTGTTTTTGCCGGTTTGTTCTTGTCGCTGGAACTAGTGCTTTGGGCTATTCCGCACGTTATGTGTGAAAACTGCACAACGGGGCCTGCCACAATATTATTCGGACCACGTGCAGCCAGGATGCCCGCAATGTCGTCGCAAGGCTTGCGCTACCTTCTCGCAGAACTCAGGTGAAGGGTGCCGGGGTGGGCTGGCCTGGGCTGGCTGCATTGTTGGCCGCGTAGACTCTGCATGCTGCATTGGCTGCATTGGTTGGACTGGATGCATCAGCTGTGTCGTCTGCGCAGTCTGCATCGGCTGCATCACCTGTATCGGCTGCATCGTCTGCATCGGCTGCATCGTCTGCATATGCTGCATCGCCTGTATCGGCTGCATCGTCTGCATCGGCTGCATCGTCTGCATATGCTGCATCGACTGTATCGGCCGCATCGTCTGCATCGCCTGTATCGGCTGCATCGTCTGCATCGGCTGCATCGTCTGCATCGGGTCCCGGGGTGGGCTGGCCTGGGTTGGCTGCATTGTTGGCCGCATAGACTCTGCAGGCTGCGTTGGCTGCGTTGGTTGAATTGTCTGCATCATTTGTGTCGTCTGCATCGGCTGCATCGTCTGCATCCGCTGCATCGGCTGCGTCGTCTGCCCTGCATCGGCTGCATGGCCTGTGTCGGCTGCAGCAGCTGCACTGTGCTGACCTTGCGTCGGCCATATTTCCGCGGGCTGCATTGGTTGCATTGGGTCCGCCCGTTGCATCGGCTGGATTGGTTGCGCTGTGTGTGCGGGCTGCAGTGGCTGCGCGGGCTGCGTTGGGTGCGCCGGCTGTGTTGAATTCGGCTGCGCAGGTGCCGGCTTTGGGTGCTCCGGCTTCGCCGGTGGCGCCGTGGCTGGCTTTCGAGGTCTCTCTAGCGGTGCTTTTGCGTGCGCTTGCTTTGCGTGCGCCGGCTTTGGTTGCGCCGGCTTTGGCCGAGGCTGCTCCAGCGGAGCTTTTGCCGGTTGGCGGCGCTGCCAGTTGCTTGCTCTCTGCTGCGAATGTTTCCTCGTCATGTTGAACACTGCGCACCCTCTCCAAGCCGAAACGGCAATAGCGGACTGGTCCGGATCGCTGTTGCTGCATCAAGCCAATGAGTAAACGAATTAGTGGGTGAAATGTGTAGGTGCAGGTACACCAAGGATTCCGCTTTGTATGCGTATATATATGTGTATCATCATGTGTATATATAATATGAATATGCTTGTGCAAACACATATACATATGCATAGGCACAGACACCTATATACTCTTTACACGTTTCTATATGACCGCTGCCTCAGACGCTGCAAAAGCACGTATCGACATGGAGACTGCTTTTGCAACAACAACAGCGCACCATCATGCTGTTAGCGCGCGCGTCGAAAGCATGGAATCCCCCTGTAATGAGCGCGCAGTGTGCTGAAATCACTGGTTTTCCTCAGGGATGCAGCGTCACGCCTCCAGGACGTCAAAAAGCCAGCTATTATCTTTGCTGGCCGGCAAAAAATCGCGCGCGGCACCGGATGTCCGTGCGGACGCGGCGCGTTTGTCCGAGTCGGATGGCGCTACTTGGCGGAGTCGTACGGCGAGCGCGCAAGAGCAACGTGTGCGCCGAGCAAACGTAGCGAAGGAAGGTCTCCGAGTGAGAGCCCGACGGTCCGAGTCGGAGGCGGAGGCCACGTGTCGGTCGGCGAGGACTGTGTCAGACAACGACGGCCCGCGTCGGCCGCGGAGTCGGCGGTGCCGAACAGCGAGCATGTCAACGAGACGTAGATGCGGAGCCAACTTAGCGAAGTAAGGTCTGCGAGTCAGAACCCGATGGTCCGTGTCGGCCGCGGAGGCTGCGTGTCGGACGGCGAGGACTGTGCCAAACAACGACGGCTATGCGAAAACACTGGAGCGGGTGTGCTTATCGAGTGATACACTTGAGCGGGTGTGCTTATTATGTGCCGGCATGTGTGCAGTGCTACGCGAATACACGTGAACGGGTGTGCTTATCATGTGCCAGCATGTGCGCACTGCTACGCGAACACACTTGAGCGGGTGTGCTTATCATGTGCCAGCATGTGTGCTCTGCTACGCGCATGCGCTTGAGCGCGTGTGCTTATCATGTGCCAGCATGTGCGCAATGCTACGCGCATACACGTGAACGGGTGTGCTTATCACGTGCCAGCATGTGTGCACTGCTACGCGAACACATTTGAGCGGGTGTGCTTATCAGTGCCAGCATGTGCGCAGTGCTACGCGAATGCACTTCAGCGGGTGTGTGCTACAGCAATGTGCCCAGTCTGTAAATCTGCGCAGCACTGCGCGCACTGCTTCTTAGCGGGTATGCTTCGACGACGTATGCCAGCATGTTTGCAGTGCGGCATGCTAATGCACTTCGAGCGGGTGTGCATATCAAGTGCCAGCATGTGTGCTGGTGCTGTGCGAATGGCCGTTGCGCGGGTGTGCTTGCTATGCGACCTGCACTTGGAGCGGTGTGCTTAACAGGTGCCAGCATGTCTGTGGCAGTGCTGCGCGAAATACATTTGAGCGGGTGTGACTTTATCATTGAGCGCACTCAAAAAGTTCTGATCTATCTCGTCTTGATATATGATCGTAATTCTTTTGTTCTTATTCTCAGTCTGACCGAGTGCTGATCCACTACATCACACTGTGTCTACTAAGCGCGACCACAGCATAGCGTCCCACGCAGACTACACACCAGCCGACACACGTCAGCAGACTTGAGCGGGTGTGCTTATCATGTGATACACTTGAGCGGGTGTGCTTATCATGTGCCAGCATGTGTGCTGTGCTGTGCGAATGCACTTGAGCGGGTGTGCTTGCTATGCGACTGCACTTGAGCGGGTGTGCTTATCCTGTGCCAGCATGTGCGCAGTGCTACGCGAATACTTCGCGAATGCACTTGAGCGGGTGTGCTTATCATGCGCCAGCATGTATGCAGTGCTAGGCGAGTGCACTTCAGCGGGTGTGCTTGTCATGCGCCAGCATGTGCGCAGTGCCATGCGAATGCACTTGAGCGGGTGTGTTTATCGCGTGCCAGCATGTGTGCTCTGCTATGCGAATGCACTTGAGCGGCTGTGCGTATCATGTGCCAGCATGTGTGCTCTGCAATGCGAATGCATTGAGCGGGTGTGCTTTTCATGTGCCAGCATGTGTGCAGTGCTACGCGAACACACTTGAGCGGGTGTGCTTACCATATGCCAGCATGTGCGCAGTGCTATGCGAATGCACGTGAGCGGGTGTGCCTATTATGTGCCAGCATGCGTGCAGTGCTAGGCGAGTACACTACAGCGGGTGTGCTTATCATGTGCCAGCATGTGCGCAGTGCCATGCGAATGCACTTGAGCGGGTGTGCTTATCACATGTGCCAGCATGTGTGCTCTGCTATGCGAATGCACTTGAGCGGGTGTGCTTATCATGTGCCAGCATGTGTGTAGTGCTAGGCGAACACACTTGATCGTGTGTCCTTATCATGTGCCAGCATGTGTGCAGTGCTATGCGAATGCACTTGAGCGGGTGTGCTTATCATGTGCCAGCATGTGTGCAGTGCTAGGCGAATACACGTGTTCGTGTGCGCTTATCATGTGCCAGGATGCGCGCAGTGCTATGCGAATACACTTGAGCGGGTGTGCTTATCATGTGATACACTTGAGCGGGTGTGCTGATCATGTGCCAGCATGTGTGCAGTGCTATGCGAATGCACTTGAGCGGGTGTGCTTATCATGTGCCAGCATGTGTGCAGTGCTAGTCGAACACACTTGATCGTGTGTGCTTATCATGTGCCAGGATGTGCGCAGAGCTATGCGAATACACTTGAGCGGGTGTGCTTATCATGTGATACACTTGAGCGGGTGTGCTGATCATGTGCCAGCATGTGTGCAGTGCTGTGCGAATGTGCACTTGAGCGGGTGTGCTTTTCATGTGCCAGAACGTGTGCAGTGCTATGCGAATGCACTTGAGCGGGCGTGCTTATCATGTGCCAGCATGTGTGCAGTGCTATACGACTGCACAAGAGCGGGCGTGCTTATCATGTGCCAGCATGTGTGCAGTGCTACGCGAATATATTGAGCGGGTGTGCTTATCATGTGCCAGCATGTGTGCAGTGCTACGCAAATGCACTTGAGCGGGTTTTTTTTCTCATGTGCCAGCATGTGCGCAGTGCTATGCGAACGCACTTGAGCGGGTGTGCTTATCATGTGCCAGCATGTGCGCAGTGCTACGCGAATATATTGAGCGGCTGTGCTTATCATGTGCCAGCATGTGCGCAGTGCTATGGAAATACTCTTGAGCGGGTGTGCTTATCATGTGCCAGCATGTACGCAGTGCTGCGCGCATACACTGGAGCGGGTGTGCTTATCATGCGCCAGCATGTGTGCAGTGCTATGCGAATGCACTTGAGCGGGTGTGCTTATTATGTGACAGCATGTGTGCAGTGTTACATGAATGCACTTGAGCGGGTGTGCGTATCATGTGCCAGCATGTGTGCTGCGGTATGCGAATGGACTTGAGCGGGTGTGCTTGCTATGCGAGTGCACTTGAGCGGGCGTGCTTATCATGTGCCAGCATGCGTGCAGTGCTACGGGAATACACTTGAGCGGGTGCGTTATCATGCGCCAGCATGTGTGCTCTGCTACGCGAATGCACTTGAGCGTGTGTGCTTATCGTGTGCCAGCATGTGTGCAGTGCTATGCGAATGCACTTGCGCGAGTGTGCTTATCATGTGATATACTTGAGCGGGTGTGCTTATCATGCGCCAGCATGTGTGCTTGCTATGCGACTGCACTTGAGCGGGTGTGCTTATCATGTGCCAGCATGTGCGCAGTGCTTTGCGAACGCACTTGAGCGGGTGTGCTTATCATGTGATACACTTGAGCGTGTGTGCCTATCATGTGCCAGCATGTGTGCAGTGCTATGCGAATGCACTTGAGCGGGTGCGCTTATCATGTGCCAGCATGTGCGCAGTGCTAAGCGAATATATTGAGCGAACCCGCTCAAGTCTTGAGCGGGTGCGCTTATCATGCGCCAGCATGTGTGCATTGCTAGGCGAATACACTGGAGCGGGTGCGCTCATCATGTGCCGGCATGTGTGCAGTGCTACGCGAATACACTTGAGGGGGCGTGCTTATCATGCGCCCGCATAAGTGCAGTGCTAGACGAATACACTGGAGCGGGACTGCTTATCATGTTCCAGCATGTGTGCAGCGCTGGGCGAATACACTGGAGCGGGTGCGCTTATCACGCGCCAGCATGCGCGCAGTGCCAGGCCAGTACACTTGAGCGAGTGTGCTTATCATATTAATATGCCAGCATGTGTGCAGTGCTAGGCCAGTACACTTGAGCAGGCGCGCTTATCATGTGTCAGCATGTGTGCCGTGCTACGCGAGTACACTTGAGCGGGTGCACTTATCATGTGCCAGCATGTGCGCGGTGCTACGCGAACGCACTTGAGCAGGTGCTCTTATCATGTGCCGGCATGTGTGCAGTGCTACGCGAATAGATTGAGCGGGCGCGCTTATCATGTGCCAGCATATGTGCAGTGGAATGCGCTTGAGCGGGTGTGTTTATCACGCGCCAGCATGTGTGCATTGCTAGGCAAATACACTGGAGCGGGGGCGCTTATCATGTGCTAGCACGTGTGCAGTGCTAGGCGAGTACACTGGAGCGAGTGCGCATATCATCTGCCAGCATGTGCGCAGTGCTAGGCGGGTACACTTGGGCGGGTGTGCTTATCATCTGCCAGCATGTGTGTGCGGTACTTGGCGATTGTGCTGGAGCGCGTGTGCTTATCATGTGCCAGCATGTGTGCAGCGCTACACGCATGCACTTGAGCGGGTGTGCTTATCATTTGGCAGCATGTGCGCAGTGCTACGCGAATACACTTCAGCGGGCGTGCTTATCATTTGGCAGCATGTGTGCATTGCTAGGCGATCATGCGCTGGAGCGGGTGCGCTTATCATATGCCAGCATGTGTGCAGTGCTAGGTGCGCTTGTTTGAGGCCGGTCCGTCTGCTTTCTGCTTGCGGGATTTTTCTTTCCGTGTCAGGTTTTGGACCGCGCCTGTGCATTTAAGCAAAGCATCCCGCACTCCAAGACCAAGCATGCTGGCCTTGAAGGCAGGGCATCCTGCGTTGAACCGCAGGGCATCCTGCACTTAGGCAGGGCATCTTGCACTTCAAGACCAAGAGTTCTGTTCTTGAAGGCAAGGCATCCTGCGCTGTGGCGCCGCAGGGCATCCTGCATCTCTAGGCGCGGCGTCGCAATGCATACGCGCGCACTAGGAAACTTGGAGACAAGCCAGGGGAGGAACCGCGCGGAGGCGCGCAGCGCAAGGCCTGCAAGGCATCCGCGCGCGCCCGCAGTTGCTTCATGCCGTTTGGTTTGCTGTGCGGCGCCGCCGTGCTGTTGGGCTGTTTTGGATCGGCAGGCTCTGCGTGGTTTTGTTTGAGGCCGTCTGCTTTCTGCTTGCGGGATTTTTCTTTCCGTGTCAGGTTTTGGACCGCGCCTGTGCATTTAAGCAAAGCATCCCGCACTCCAAGACCAAGCATGCTGGCCTTGAAGGCAGGGCATCCTGCGTTGAACCGCAGGGCATCCTGCACTTAGGCAGGGCATCTTGCACTTCAAGACCAAGAGTTCTGTTCTTGAAGGCAAGGCATCCTGCGCTGTGGCGCCGCAGGGCATCCTGCATCTCTAAGCGCGGCGTCGCAATGCATACGCGCGCACTAGGAAACTTGGAGACAAGCCAGGGGAGGAACCGCGCGGAGGCGCGCAACGCAAGGCCTGCAAGGCATCCGCGCGCGCCCGCAGTTGCTTCATGCCGTTTGGTTTGCTGTGCGGCGCCGCCGTGCTGTTGGGCTGTTTTGGATCGGCAGGCTCTGCGTGGTTTTGTTTGAGGGTGTCTGCTTTCTGCTTGCGGGATTTTTCTTTCCGTGTCAGGTTTTGGACCGCGCCTGTGCATTTAAGCAGGGCATCCCGCACTCCAAGACCAAGCATGCTGGCCTTGAAGGCAGGGCATCCTGCGTTGGACTGCAGGGCATCCTGCACTTAGGCAGGGCATCTTGCACTTCAAGACCAAGAGTTCTGTTCTTGAAGGCAAGGCATCCTGCGCTGTGGCGCCGCAGGGCATCCTGCATCTCTAAGCGCGGCGTCGCAATGCATACGCGCGCACTAGGAAACTTGGAGACAAGCCAGGGGAGGAACCGCGCGGAGGCGCGCAACGCAAGGCCTGCAAGGCATCCGCGCGCGCCCGCAGTTGCTTCATGCCGTTTGGTTTGCTGTGCGGCGCCGCCGTGCTGTTGGGCTGTTTTGGATCGGCAGGCTCTGCGTGGTTTTGTTTGAGGCCGTCTGCTTTCTGCTTGCGGGATTTTTCTTTCCGTGTCAGGTTTTGGACCGCGCCTGTGCATTTAAGCAAAGCATCCCGCACTCCAAGACCACGCATGCTGGCCTTGAAGGCAGGGCATCCTGCGTTGGACTGCAGGGCAACCTGCACTTAGGCAGGGCATCTTCCATTTCAAGGGCATTCTGTTCTTGAAGGCAAGGCATCCTGCGCTTGGCGCCGCAGGGCATCCTGCAGCTCTAAGCGCGGCGTCGCAATGCATACGCGCGCACTAGGAAACTTGGAGACAAGCTAGGGGAGGAACCGCGCGGAGGCGTGCAATGCAAAGCCTGCAAGGCATCCGCGCGCGCCCGCAGTTGCTTCATGCCGTTTGGTTTGCTGTGCGGCGCCGCCGTGCTGTTGGGCTGTTTTGGATCGGCAGGCTCTGCGTGGTTTTGTTTGAGGCCGTCTGCTTCTGTTTGCGTTGTTTTTTTCTTTCCGTGTCAGGTTTTGGACCGCGCTTGTGCATTTAAGCAAGGCATCCCGCACTCCAAGACCAAGCATGCTGGCCTTGAAGGCAGGGCATCCTGCGTTGGACCGCAGGGCATCCTGCACTTAGGCAGGGCATCTTGCACTTCAAGACCAAGAATCCTGTTCTTGAAGGCAAGGCATCCTGCGCTGTGGCGCCGCAGGGCATCCTGCAGCTCCAAGCGCGGCGTTGCAACTCATACGCATGCGCTAGGAAACTGGGAGACAAGCTGGGGGACGAACCGCGCGGAGGCGCGCAACGCAAAGCCTGCAAGGCATCCGCGCGCGCCCGCAGTTGCCAGAGAAACGGGGACACGGAGCTGACTTAGCGAAGTAAGGTCTCCGAGTCAGAACCCGACGGCCCGAGTCGGCCGCGGAAGCCACGTGTCAGACGGAAAGCGCCGTGTCAGACAACGACGGCCCGAGTCGGCTGCTTGCAAATCTGACTTTTTCGTCACCGGCCATGTCATTCAAGCTGCAGCTACCCGGTGTGAGACGGCCAAGGCTCACCCAACAAACCACGCAGCATCAGCAGCATGTCGTCGGAGAACGCGTGCCAAGCCTTGAACAAGGAGCCCATGCTGCGAGACCGCCCATACACTGGCTCATACTCTTGCACGTGGTTCATGCAGGACACAAGCAGCGGCTCCAAGGTCTCTGCGTGCGTTCGCCAGGATGCCCCCCAGGTCAGCTGCAGTTGTGTGCGAAAGGACACGGGATTATTGCCTTCACAGGGAGGCTGGAGGTCAGGCCAGGAGCATGTCACTTTCCAGTGCTCACAGCGGCGGAGGCTGTAGATCACTGTCATGAGAATGGTGACGGTGTCCAGGTTGGTAGAGGACTGCTCCCCTCCAACGTGGCGGCAGAGGCTGTACTGGATGCGCAAGCACTGCTCCAGATGCCACAAGGGAGTGAAGTTGCCGTATGTGACCTCCTCATGCCGGCCACGGTGAGCAGCCAGCGCAGCCTGCATCCCACCCACCAAAGCCATGACGTGCTGCGTGTCAAGTTGGACGGACATGTGCGGCAGCCAAGACTGACAAGTGGCTGAAACACTTCTCGGGCCAAGAGCGCTGCAAGGCAAGCAAGGCAACTCACAACACAAATCAGTTGCAGGTCACGGTCAGCATGAAGCAATGACTCCGGATCGCCCTGCTTTGTGCGACGCCAGCAACCCCTAGACTGTCACAGCCCTTTTCGGGCGCATCCCCCAGAAGACCTTGGACCAACTGCGTGGCCAAGCGCGCTGCCAACTTGCTGGCAAGCGCCCCCATTGTTGCACACTCATCGATCGAGTGTACGGACACTTGGGCTTTTTCCGCCCGCACTTCAAAATTGGACCCTGAAGACTCAGCACGGGCTGCAATGCCCTGGCACAAAAAAGCATCGACCCCACCTTGCGGGCTGCTGCTGGCGAGCCAGCGACCGCTGCAGCTTCTTTTGCTGCTTTTCACGCAGCGCCAAGCTGGCCGGGCATCCTGCGTTGGACCGCAGGGCATCCTGCACTTAGGCAGGGCATCTTGCACTTCAAGACCAAGAATCCTGTTCTTGAAGGCAAGGCATCCTGCGCTGTGGCGCCGCAGGGCATCCTGCAGCTCTAAGCGCGGCGTTGCAATTCATACGCATGCGCTAGGAAACTGGGAGACAAGCTGGGGGACGAACCGCGCGGAGGCGCGCAACGCAAAGCCTGCAAGGCATCCGCGCGCGCCCGCAGTTGCCAGAGAAACGGGGACACGGAGAAGTAAGGTCTCCGAGTCAGAACCCGACGGCCCGAGTCGGCCGCGGAGGCCACGTGTCAGACGGAAAGCGCCGTGTCAGACAACGACGGCCCGAGTCGGCCGCGTATGGGACGGCGGGCACGCCAGAAGAAGCGCGGACGCGGAGCTAACTTAGCAAAGTAAGGTCTCCGAGTCAGAACCTGACGGTCCGAGTCGGCCGTGGAGGCCACGTGTCGGACGGGAAGCGCTGTGTCAGACAACGACGGCCCATTGGGGGCAGTTCCTGAACGCGCTTCCGCAACCACGCGCGAGTGTTGTCTGACTCGCGCGTAGGCGTTGTCCGACTCGCGCGTTGGCGTTGTCTGACTCGTGTTGTCTGACTCGCGGGCCTGTTGTCTGACACGGTCTTCGCTCATGTATGTAATGTAATGTAATGTAATGTAATGTAATGTAATGTAATGTAATGTAATGTAATGTAATGTAATGTAATGTATGTATGTAATGTAATGTAATGTATGTATGTATGTATGTATGTATGTATGTATGTATGTAATGTATGTATGTATGTATGTATGTATGTATGTATGTATGTACGCATGTATGTATGTATGTATGTATGTATGTATGTATGTATGTATGTATGTAATGCATGTATGTAATGCATGTATGTATGCATGCATGTATGTATGTATGTGTGTATGTGTGTGTATGTAATGTATGTATGTATGTATGTCTGTCTGTATGTATGTATGTATGTATGTATGTATGTATGCATGTAATTAATGTATGTATGTATGCATGCATGCATGTATGTATGTATGTATGTACTGTACTGTAATGTAATGTAATGTAATGTAATGTAATGTTATGTTATGTTATGTTATGTTATGTATGTATGTATGTAATGTATGTATGTAATGTAATGTAATGTACTGTACTGTACTGTACTGTAATGTAATGTAATGTAATGTAATGTAATGTAATGTAATGTAATGTATGTATGCATGTATGTATCCTTGCGTTTCCCCTTTGCTCCCCAGCATTTTCCGGAAAAAACACGGTTTTCCAGCGTTTTCGCAAAGAGGACGTCCAACAACACAGAGTTTTTCTAGATTTTCGGCAAAAGGATGCAGCAAGCCCAAGCCAGCAAAAAAGCCGGCAGGGGGAATCGAGCCTGGGACCCCTGTTTTGCGACACCGGCTCCCCGAAGACTACGTGGAACGAACGTCATCAAATTGCCGCGCAGTACGTGGGGGACCCCCTCAAAAAAAACCGTACGTATTTGACGTTGGGCGGGGGGGGGGGTAAGGGGGGGGGTTTTCTCCTCTATCCTCTAGTAAGTATCCGACACGCCGAACAATGTCGGCGGACTACTACTGCTACTAATACTAGTACTACTACTAGTACGAGTACTACTACTACTACTACTACTACTACTACTACTACTACTACTACTACTACTATTGACTACTACTATTACTACCACTACTATTACTCCTACTACTACTAATACTACTACTACTATTGCTCCTACTACTACTACTACTACTACTACTACTGCTCTCTGCTGCTGCTGCTACTACTACTACTACTGCTTCTGTAATTGCTGCTACTACTACTACTACTATGACTACTCCTATTCCTACTCCTACTCCTATTCCTACGCCTACTCCTACTCCTACTCCTTCTACTTCTACTCCTACACCTACTCCTACTCCTACTCCTACTCCTACTCCTACTCCTACTCCTGCTACTCCTCCTACTCCTACTCCTACTACTGCTACTGCTGCTGTTGCTGCTGCCGCTACTGAGACTACGACTGCCGCTGCTGCTGCTGCTGCTGTTCCACTGCTACCAAGAGGAAATGCTGCTCTGCCTTCAGGACCTATTCTAGTACTACTTGCTCGAAGATCCAACTGAGTGTGTGTCCTTGCAGGGGTGCTTTCATCATGACACAAGCATGTGCGGCTGACTGTGGATGCAAAGTTCGTTTGCAATCACTTGAAACGGGTGCAGGCATGTGTGCTGAGCATGGCTACTGCACACCCGCTACCCACCCGCAGCCCAAGCCCATCAACTGGCACCCCGTCGAAGGAGAAAGGTTCAAATGTACAAGCCTTCCTTTGTCAAAGTTCCTTGTTCCAATACCTTTGCAGGATCCCTCCGGAGAACCGCGTTACCCCAGAACATGCTTTGCAAGAAACCCGCGCGCTCTGTCTGTGAAATCTGTGAAAAAGAAGCCTGGGGGGGCAGGGGGGGGGGCAATGGCTTGAATATGGACTCGCAGGATCCTCAATCCTCGAGATCCTCTGATCTTTTATTTGATGCAGTGCGAGCCGTCCTTAGATCCAGGGTCGCATACAGTATGGGATTGTACCGTGCGCTTCAAGCGGAAAATAGTTGATGTCGCCACTTGTTTTTGTACAAATATGTATCTGATACATATATATATATATATAGTATACACACATGCCACGGTATCGTAGCGGTAGAACCAAGGGGTGTTTGAAGAGGGCTGGTGTAATCACAGATGATGACCAGCCTTGTGTCAGATTCAAGTTTTTGCTTGCAGTGCTCGCAAATTGGACTGCCTTTCGGGGGAGGAGTGGCAGATGTTTCCTCATTTTTCTCCCGAATCTTAGGTCTGCCAGCGCTTCAATACCGGCTACTGGTGGTTTTGGCATCTCAGTGGTGGGACACTCAGATTCTGGACGCCACCTTCGTCTGGGATCATGTTTTTGGCTGTTAGGGGTCATCAAAGTCCGAAATTGGAGTTGTGCTTGTTTAATCTGCCACTTGGGGGGGCGACTTTGACAATGGTATGGTTTTGACAAATGGCAAAAGTCTCCACTCCACTCCACTCCACTCCACTCCACTCCACTCCACTCCACTCCACTCCACTCCACTCCACTCCACTCCACTCCACTCCACTCCACTCCACTCCACTCCACTCCACTCCACTCCACTCCACTCCACTCCACTCCACTCCACTCCACTCCACTCCACTCCACTCCACTCCACTCCACTCCACTCCACTCCACTCCACTCCACTCCACTCCACTCACTCCACTCCACTCCACTCCACTCCACTCCACTCCCACTCCACTCCACTCCACTCACACCACACTCCACTCCACTCCACTCCACTCCACTCCACTCCACTCCACTCCACTCCACTCCACTCCACTCCACTCCACTCCACTCCACTCCACTCCACACTCCTCTCCACACTCCTCTCCACACTCCACTCCACACTCCTCTCCACACTCCACTCCACACTCCACTCCACACTCCACTCCACACTCCACTCCACACTCCACTCCACACTCCACTCCACACTCCACTCCACTCCACTCTACTCCACTCCACTGTAGCCTCCACTCCACTGTAACCTCCACTCCACTGTAACCTCCACTCCACTGGAACCTCCACTCCACTGCAACCTCCACTCCACTGTAACCTCCACTCCACTGTAACCTCCACTCCACTGTAACCTCCACTCCACTGTAACCTCCACTCCACTGTAACCTCCACTCCACTGTAACCTCCACTCCACTGGAACCTCCACTCCACTGCAACCTCCACTCCACTGCAACCTCCACTCCACTCCACTGTAACCTCCACTCCACTCCACTCCAAACTCCACTCCACTCCACTCCACTCCACTCCACTCCACTCCACTCCACTCCACTCCACTCTCACTCCACTCCACTCTCCACTCACTCCACTCCACTCACTCCACACCACTCCTCCACTCCACTCCACTCCACTCACTCCACTCCACTCACTCCACTCCACTTCCACTCACTCCACTCCACTCCACTGACTCCTCCACTCCACTGCCTCCACTCCACTCTCCACTCCACTGTAACCTCCACTCCACTCCACTCCAAACCACTCCACTCCACTCCACTCCACTCCACTCCACTCCACTCCACTCCACTCCACTCCACTCCACTCCACTCCACTCCTCTCCACTCCACTCCACTCCTCCACTCTCCACTCCACTCCACTCCACTCCACTCCACTCCACTCCACTCCACTCCACTCCACTCCACTCCATCTCCACTCCACTAACCACTCCACTCCACTCCACTCCACTCCACTCCACTCCACTCCACTCCACTCCACTCCACTCCACTCCACTCCACTCCACTCCACTCCACTGCAACCTCCACTCCACTGTAACTCCACTCCACTGTATCCTCCACTCCACTGTAACCTCCTCCACTCCACTCCACTCCACTCCGCTCCGCTCCGCTCCACTCCACTCCACTCCACTCCACTCCACTCCACTCCACTCCACTCCACTCCACTCCACTCCACTCCACTCCACTCCACTCCACTCCACTCCACTCCACTCCACTCCACTCCACTCCACTCCACTCCACTCCACTCCACTCCACTCCACTCCACTCCACTCCACACTCCACTCCACACTCCTCTCCACACTCCACTCCACACTCCTCTCCACACTCCACTCCACACTCCACTCCACACTCCACTCTACACTCCACTCCACACTCCACTACACACTGCACTCCACTCCACTCTACTCCACTCCACTGTAGCCTCCACTCCACTGTAACCTCCACTCCACTGTAACCTCCACTCCACTGGAACCTCCACTCCACTGCAACCTCCACTCCACTGTAACCTCCACTCCACTGCAACCTCCACTCCACTGTAACCTCCACTCCACTGTAACCTCCACTCCACTGGAACCTCCACTCCACTGCAACCTCCACTCCACTGTAACCTCCACTCCACTCCACTCCAAACTCACTCCACTCCACTCCACTCCACTCCACTCCACTCCACTCCACTCCACTCCACTCCACTCCACTCCACTCCACTCCGCTCCACTCCACTCCACTGTAACCTCACTGTAACCTCCACTCCACTCCACTCCAAACTCCACTCCACTCCACTCCACTCCACTCCACTCCACTCCACTCCACTCCACTCCACTCCACTCCACTCCACTCCACTCCACTCCACTCCACTCCACTCCACTCCACTCCACTCCACTCCACTCCACTCCACTCCACTCCACTCCACTCCACTCCACTCCACTCCACTCCACTCCACTCCACTCCACTCACTCCACTCCACTCCACTCACTCCACTCACTCCACTCACTCCACTCACTCCACTCACTCCACTCACTCCACTCACTCCTCCACTCACTCCACTCACTCCACTCACTCCACTCACTCCACTCACTCCACTCACTCCACTCACTCCACTCACTCCACTCACTCCACACACTCCACTCACTCCACTCACTCCACTCACTCCACTCGCTCCACTCGCTCCACTCGCACTCGCTCCACTCACTCCACTCACTCCACGCACTCCACTCCACTCACCCCACGCACCCCACGCACCCCACTCACTCCACTCACTCCACTCACTCCACTCACTCACTCCACTCACTCCACTCACTCCACTCACTCCACTCACTCCACTCACTCCACTCACACTCCACCACTCCACCACTCCACTCCACTCCACTCCACTCCTCCACTCCACTCCACTCCACTCCACTCCACTCCACTCCACTCCACTCCACTCCACTCCACTCCACTCCACTCCACTCCACTCCACTCCACTCCACTCACTCCTCCACTCCACTCCACTCCACTCCACTCCACTCCACTCCACTCCACTCCACTCCACTCCACTCCACTCCACTCCACTCCACTCCACTCCACTCCACTCCACTCCACTCCACTCCACTCCACTCCACTCCACTCCACTCCACTCCACTCCACTCCACACTCCACTCCACACTCCACTCCACACTCCACTCCACACTCCACTCCACACTCCACTCCACACTCCACTCCACACGGTTTAGTTTTTTTTCCTTTGCGGAGGAATTTGGTGTAACGGTCGTAAGCTCGTGAGTGTGGAGGGTGGGGATTGCCCGAAGCGTTTTTTTTTTTTTGTATCTCCTCTTCGCAATGGTATCTCCACGCTACTGGGCCCAGTTCGCGGAGTCTTTTTGAACAAATCAGGTGCTTGCTGTGCGGGGCCGCGGCCTGGCTGGCGCGGACCCTCAGCTCCCTTCTCTTGTTTGGGGAATCGCAATCAGAGGATGGAGGTGAGCCGTCAGGGTGGGTGGGTTTATTGGATTGCCGCTGTTTGGCTGTTTGGCTGTTTTCCTGCTTTCCTTTGCGCCAAAGTTTTTTTGATTGGTCGGGTAACACGTCAGGTTGGTGGCTTGGATTGGGGGTTCGGGATTTGAAGCACCTGAAACTGGAAACTGGGAACAAACCTCCTTAACCAACCACGAATCCAAGCCACCAATTGCTGGGAAGCTGAAAGGTTGTCCTTTGGTTTTCGTTTGAACCAACCCCAAACAGGATACCCCGATACTTCTGGAGAGCCACCCCACAAATACTTCCACCGAAGGAAGGCTCCGATTCCGAGTCGCAGGTGCTCAATGCTTCGAACCAGCGGCGCGCACAGGCCCGATGCTCGGAGCTTTGAACCCCCAGTCACAGGTGTCGGGTTGAGTTGTTTCAGTTGAGTTGAGAAATATTTCGGGTGGTTGACCTCTTGGTTGACTCTACCAGGGTTGTCTCGTTTCCCAAACGGACACCTATGGTTCCAGTCAAGGAGAAGAATACTAACAAAATGGAAGATTGAACTTTTAGAATTCTGTGATTGGCCAGGTGATTGCAGGCCTGCTAGCACTTCTAGCACTTCTCAGCCTTTTGCTGTGCAGCCTTGCTGGAGCCTCGGCTTCGCGCAAGGCTGGCCAGGAGGCACATGAGGCATGCCGAAAGCAACGCAGCCAAGTCTTGGGCCGCGTTTGTGTTCCGCCCTGAGGTCTTTGTGTTTTCGCAGCACAAGCAGAAGCTCAAGGTGTCAGATCTGCGAGCTCCTCCCAAGGAACATGTGTAGTGAAATTGTGCAATCAGAGGGCGAGAGCAGCATAGCTTGCAATATGCAAGGCACTCTGGCAACCTTCAACGCTAGGAGAAGCAATCCGCAGATGATGATGACAGCAGAAATACTCAAATAAGGACAGGCGCCAGTGACAGTGCACGTGTCAATGTTCAGCACATTTGTCTGATTTAGGAGCAGTGGAGCTTCATTGGAGGTGCAGATAGAGCAGAGATATCAAGCCCCCTTTGAGCATGCATTGCATTTGACGGAACATGGGTCGGCTCAAATGATTGGACTCTTGCTTGGGAACCCATTCGAACATGGTAAGCAGCCTGTTGAACTCTTGGCCGAGCTTTGCAAGGCACTGGACTTGGATTCCATGACTTCCTGCGCGGGATTGTCCAGAACGAACACGCCCAAGCGACTTGGGCGCCGGTTGTTCGGGATGCCACGCCAAATTGCAGACATGCTGGCAACCAGCGAAAGCAAACACTTCCCATGTGAGGTTGTGCCCCACCTCCAATTTTTAAATTTTTAAGAGGCAATTCGCCCAGGGCTGCGGGAATTGTGCGGAGTTCAGCACACGTCGTGTGCTGGACCTTTTCTGCCAGGTCGCTGCAGCAATTACAGGCACAGTTGGAGGTCGAAGAGGCGAACTGTGGTTTGCCTTTATTTTCCCGTGGCCACTTTGACAATCATGCAGCCAATCATGAAATTGCGATTGGCCCAGACTTCAATGTTTGTTTGTGATGAACCATTACTGACTTACCTGTCAGGCTGCCTTGGCTGACTTGGCGGACATGGCGGGCACGAACTCTGTGTCCGCAGACTCTGAGTTCTCCGACAATTTCGTGGGCAACATACTCACAGGGCAGTCTGACAGGACTGGCAGGGCGGTTGAACGCTGATGCTTTTTCCCCAGGTTCTCCGGGTTTGGAACCTCTGGAAGCCTGGCAGGTCAGGTGCGCTGCGCTGTGTGAAGGTTGCACCTCTCGACAGCTTGGATGGGAACTCCTGGCCTGTACGCTGACTTGTTGGGACCCTCCGGCTTGAGACCCACCTGGGTTCCTCCGAGGTGACCGGTGCGGGTGGTTTTTTGATTATCAACATCATTTTTGCCCCTGAAACCCGGGTGCGGGGCCCGGCCTTTTTGTGAGTTGGTACCCCTTTTTTGCTTTTTTTAGAAGGAAACCAAGGGAAAGTACTGTTGTGGGGGGTGGCCTAGAAAATGACACTCAGATCGCCATACACCACCTATGCTTTGATGCCCTGAGCCTTGACCAGCCAGGGGCTGCAAGCAGGTCGTGTTCAAGCAGGCCAGGGCTTGACATGCCAAAGACGCATGAAATACTTTTTGACGGTAAAGAACTTTACAACACTCCCGGCTGCTGCAGCTTTCTGCTTAGGTGCCGCTGAGAAGCAGCGAAGGTCGATGGAGGCAGAATTCGCGCCAAGCAACAGAGCGCCAATCGCTGCGATCGCGGGAAGACTTTTCATGGTTGGGACGTGATGGCTTTCCTGAGGGACGATTGCAAGCTTTGCCAGCTTGCCAGGCTTCTTTTCCCCACGTGTGCATCAGCAGTTCTTGGGGCCAGCCCCACTGACACTCTCACCATGAGCGTCGGCGTTGCCCCGGGCTGAGCAAACCCAGAGTCCGCGCTTCGATGCCCTTGTGAAGCAAGTGCGTGTGGATTTGTCTCCAAATGGGGGCGCCCACAAAGCTGGCTTCCCCTTGGTTTACCTCTAAAGCAACCCTAAAAAGGGCGCCCTCCCTTTTGGAGGCAATCTCCATGTACTTGCTTGCAGGATGCTCTCGGGCACAGAAAGTCTGGCGTGGCTCTCAAATCTGCAGTTGCCTTGCCGTTTTTGTCGGCCGCTGGCGAGGCACCACCAGATTTAGATTTGAGACAGACGAGGAGGTCGAGAAGTCACTGGAGAAAGAGATCGACCGCCGGAAGCCCAGACAGGTTCAATCCGCATGGCAAGATTTGCATTGTCACGTGGTCTAGATTGACCAAGGTCATCATTTAGAAGTGGAGCAAGATGCACGTTTCTCTCGCTCTGCATCACCATCCAGCTCACTTTGCAGCCAGTCGCCTGGAGCACAGGCGCGGCTGCCAGTTGTCTTGCCACGCACTCTGCGCCGGAAGGCAAAGGTCTGTTTGATGTCCATGGCATGGGCCTACTCACTAGTTGTCCCACAAAAACGCAGGGGACGCGCCCTAAATTGTCTACTTCCTCTTGGTCTTGTAAGTGATGTCTGTGCACTTCAGGTTCGTGGCTGCAGGGGGCCTCAAGGTTGCTGCAGTGACAGGTCACGAAAGGCAGCCCTGCGGTGTTTCGGTGGTGTCACTGGTGTTGTGGCGTCCAGGTGGTGTCCCAGTCGTCCCGTCGTGTCCTGGTGGTTTTGTGGTGTGGTATCCCGTTGTGTTTTTGATGTTCCAGTGCCCTCGTATTGAGCCAACATGTTCGTTGGAAGTGTGAAAGATAGAAATGGACTTCAAGCTTGTGGTAAGGGAGTAAAGCGTTGGGGTTGAGAATCAAACTGGACAGGGGGAAGATTCATCCAACCATGACACAGCCAGCATTGCAAGTTTACAACCCTAAATTCATAGGGTCAACAAATTCACAAATTCATTGGGAAAGTCAACCAATTCAGAGGGAAGATCTACCATGCGGAGGGCCACAAAGGCAACAGGACATCACGAAAAACACGAATTCGGTACAGTGGGAACCACTGTCAAACCGACACTCCAGAGCACCACCAAAACACCAATGGCGCATTACTGGAACACCAAACACGGATCCTTGCGAATGATTTATTTCTGGGGAGCGCGCCACATTTCAGTTTAAGGGTCTCGCAAGTAATTTTAGATTTGGTCTTCCAATTCTTGCGATGCTACAGCTTCCCTCTGAATTTATGGACCTTCAAGAATTGGGAGTTTTCATATTTTAAACACTGTTGTTGTTGGATGCTCGTTGGCATGTTACAGTTTCATCCCCAACCCCACTTATATGCTGCAATTCCTTTTGTACCTTTCATACTTACTACCAACAGTTGTTCTGTTGTTGGGTTTTGCGCCACATTTCACTTCCGGATTCTCAAGATGATGTATGTGTTCTCTCAATGTCTCGCCTTTTACACGCCGGAAGATGCGCATTGTTTACTCTGGCAACATGCTGGTAGGAAGGATGGAAGGTATAGGCTGTGGTACCCCAAATAGAACCCTGGCAAGTGGAAACATGGACCAAAACCTGCAGTTTTCTGATCATACCCACTTAAGCATGCAAGGGATTAAAGCGCTTGGGGGCCTTCGCGCCGCATTGCAGTTGTTCGTGTCTCAGAAGCGATTTCTTGCAGATAGTGGCTTTTCCCTCTAACTTTCATGACTATTAAAGTTTGAAAAGTCTATATTTGCTTTTGTTCTCAACCTTGACATCTTCAAGTTTCCTCCCAACTCCATCCTGCTTCACTACCATTTGTACCTTGCTTTTGACCCTGTTGGCTCCTTTTTGGAGCTTTTTGCTTTACACTCAAACCAGCCCATGACTGGCTAAAACTTTGTTTGCTGCTGTGCTTTCCTACCTTTGGTGTGTCCTTCTGCTCAAGTGAGTTCAATGGGGAACTTCCTTAATGGCTGGACAAGATCCACGATGTTCAAGCCAGTTCGGTGTCTAAACTTTGTCGCCGGGTGTTTTAGGACCCAGCAGAGTTGTTCTACATCTCGCGCGCTGCGGTCAGCATTCTCTCACGATAACAAAAAACAGAAATACAAAAGATAGAAACAAAAAGCCAAAACGGGGGGGGAAACCTTGCACTGCAGGCCCGAGCAGCTCCAGCGGCCTGTCGGATGTGTCTGGCAAGCGCGGGAACCCGGCGAGGTGGAGATTCAACATTTAGGCCCCCTGGTTTGAGGTGGGGTTCCTTTCCCCTTGTCCCATGTGGGAAACATTTTTCTCGGTTTCCCCCATGGTCATCCCATGTTTATCGGACCTTGTGATCACCTCCCCATGCCAAAAGGGGGGGGAAGGGTCTTCTTTGGGCTCTGAAAAGCCACAGGTGGTGAGAAAAACCTGCAAAGTGAAGTAAAAGTTGGCAGTGCGGGCGTCAAGGCCTTTGGATTCTGGGTTTTGGGTAGAGCCCGGTAATACCAGTGGTTTCTAGGACTCCATGGTGGGCTGCTGACTTTTTGGTATGTGCTTGTTCGCTTGCCGCCGTCTTCGACTGGCAGGAGCGAGACCTCGAGCTTCGGAGACTGAGGCTAGTGACTGGCTTAATCGAGTCAAGGCAGGTTTGCGCACCCAATGTGGCTGATCCGCACTTTGCCAAGCTGGTGACAAATACCACGCAAGCTGCGCACTTGTGGATGGCTGTAATTAGTGCCCTTGCCCTGGCGGCCGGAAATCAATTGAACCAAGAGCTTTCTCTTCGACCCCCTCAATCGATTTGCGGTATACGTTGCTGAATGTGTTGAATGAAGGGCCAGGTGACTATGCTCCATGCTCCATGCAACTTGGCGGAACTTCTTGACATGCTTGCTCTGGATAGCTGGAGTGCATGATGGTTCCGCATTGCATTTTTAACACTTCACGTGCCAGGCGGCTTTGTGCCAAGTGGTCACTTTGCACAGGCATGACCTACACCAGCATGCTACCCCATCATGCTAACATGTGGGTGCTGGCAGGGCTTGCCCAGTCATGCTACTTGGGGTCTTTTTCAATGACAGAGCAGCCAGCCGAATTCCCAGTAGAATCTCGTTCCATGAATGGCCACACAAGGCATGTTGCCACAGAAAGCTTGCAGACTGCTCTGTCCCCCACCCCAGCTTGTCTCATTGCCGTTAACGATCACGCTGACATGTCTCCAGCAAGCGAAAGATGAAAATGCCAAGCCAGCCAGTTGCTCGACAAATTCGGTTGGCAACCGCATGGTGCAGCGAGTGGCGAGCGAGTGGATCGGCAGACCCAAGGCCCTGAGTTCCCAGCCATGCCTCCGCTTTGCGGGGCTGAAGAGTGTGGATGAGGCGAGGTGCAAGGGCACTTTGCAGCTCCTTCGGATGCCTTGGGTGTGGTTCGAACTTTTTTGAGGGACCCCCCTTCTTGGCTGCTTTCTTCTCATTTTGGGGGCCTAATTGACGAAGGACACGCCTCTTTGTTGGCCTTTTTCGGAGGCCAAGTCTTTTTTTGGCCGAGTCAAACATGCGGCTGGTATGCACATCCACCTGCGCTTGGGGGAAAGCGGGAGATCTTGTGAGGTGTACGATCTCGTTGGGCTGGAGGGTTTGCTGGGAGTTCGGCCCGGAGATGCCGGTGAGGCCTGGAGACTCGCAGAAAACGGTAAACCCAACCGCGATCGTTCCCTGTTTGGTTCCCCTTTCGGTCCCTTCCCAAAATGGTTTTCCATTTTGCTTCCACCGCAACAACCAAAAAACATGGGTATGGGCCATGGGTCAAGATTAAACCACTAGGGGACTGCAGGCTTTAGTCCTATGTCCATGTATCAGAGTTCCGTTTGGGGTACCTGTTTTTGATCCACACCCACATGGACTGCGCCTCAGCCTGCCCGAGGCCATCGCCTTCTTGGAGCGGGGTGCTCTTGGTGCGGCCATCTTCAAGAAGCTGACCTCTCAGGAATGGACATGCGGGCTGTGATATATGTTATGTTTTTTTGTAAATCAGGTCTACCAAAGGTCCCAAGTGATATTCAATGAAGCAATGCGGCGAGTTGCAGGAGCCGGGCCAGGAATTCATATCAGTTCGTGGCCAGTCCGCGTGGGGACAGCCAGGCGGGATGGGGATGTTGCGCCGTGATGGAAGGAATTGGCAGACCAGGCGCCAGCGCAAGCCGGCCGCGGGTGAAGTTGGAGCAGACCCTTACCTCAGGCGCGTTTGCCTTTTGTGTCATTTTGGTACATGTTGAGAGTGATGTTCACCAAAGGGTCCCTTATAAACGACACTTTTTCCTTGGTTTCTTTGGGCTGTTGGCCTAGGGCCCAGAGCTCCTCGCCCCAAGCCGCAGCTGGATGCCTGGGAGTCCAAGGCCTTGATTGTGAACCCGGTCGACCGGGTGTGGTGTTCCGAGGCTACGAAGCTTGCTATACTTGCAAACTAGGCAAGTGTAAATACACGTGATATGCTAGAGAAAGGATCTTCGTTCTATTTTCTGTAGACAGACTTAAGCAATCTCCGGGAGGAAAAGGGGACTTGGCAGGGGATTTTTTTGTGCCCGGCATGTGAGCACACGCCTGTGAGCCAGGAAGAAGCTGTTCCCGAGAACTGGGAAGACATGTGAGACGATGTGCCTCTGGGGTGGAGCCGTCAGCAAGGTTGTAAACCAGAATTCTAGCTGGCCATTTTTCTCCGTGGAACTCTAGCCACCTGGAGCCTCCATGACCCTTAAAATATGGCTCCATGACCTGATTATTTTGGGTAATGACCTCATTTCTAAAGGGTCATGGAGACTCCAGGCAGACTTCAATGGCAGGCAAAGCTTCAGAGACCGTGGCCATGAGCCAATGTACAGCTTGAAGTGAATGCCAAACGCCCGGGGCGGAACAGTACGTGGGCTGGACACAGTACTCCAGAGAGCCAAAAACAGAAATACGCATGTCCTCAGGTCGGCTGACTCAAAGCTTTTTGTCAGCTTTGCTTGGTATTAGCCGACGTTTAGGGCTGCTAGGGTGCTGGCTTAGCCACTGCCTGTACAGTTGACTGGCAGCAGTCGGAGAAATGGCTTTGGGGCTCAATTCGCAGTCGCCGCGTTGTAACAGCGACGAGGTTTTGAGGGAAGAAACGGATGTATCTTGCAGCCACTGTTGTGTGGTATTTTGGAAAAATTTGGTGGGTGTTTGGCAAGAATCTTGACAGGAATTCCATTCAGGATTTCGTATAGACTCTGCTCGATTTTCCGGGCTCAGCGAAGCTTTGCAGTGCCGTGTCTTGCCGTGCTAGCATCCCAGGCAGGTGCTTCGCATTGGCATCAGCAAAAACGATGAATCTCCTGGCTTTATGCTGGATGCAGGAAACTGCTGCCAACATGACCGTCAGCGAACAGATGTTCTTTCCGATTCGCGAGCTGTCCACTTACCAGGCAGCAATGAAGATTCATTGCGGTAGACCTCGCACAGTTCGCTTTGCGTCAGGGCTCCAAGTGGACCATCAAGGGCAGGGTGACAAGCCGCGCTCCCATGTGCCCTGGCTGCATGCTTTTTTTTCGTCGGGAGGCGGCTGTGCCAACGTACATCAGGAGAACTTTCCAGCAGCGCAATGGCACTGGTCAGGGCATGGTGCCGCCCTCACAGTTTTTTTTGGGTTGTCCAGGCTGTATGAAAACGAGTCAGGTCTTCCATGTTGAGCTCCTGGATAAGGAAGGCCTGACCCGGGCTTTGGGTGGGTTTACTCGTCACTGGCATGTGTTTCGAAAGGTGGTGAGATCCGCGCGAGCTTCTTCAATGAAGCTGCGGAGAAGCTCTATGACCTCATGGAGGCGCGGTTTTGGCTGCGGGTGCGTCGCCTAAGTTCTCACCGTCCATTGCGTCACAGATCAGAACTCGACTCAAGGTGGGCAAGTGCTTCACGCTGAGCAAGGGAAGTGTGCGAATCGCGAACAAGCAGTACAACACCTGCCATGCTCTGAGAGCTCTCTCTTTCGTGGAGTGAGACAGACCGTGAGACAGGGTCAACCCAGTAAACCAAACCGACAGCCAGCCCCCACTGTGGACAGACTAACGCCTTTTTTTAATGGATCTTCTTGCCAACGCAAAGATTGAACCCATCCGCAATGTTTCTCACTCGAGCCCTAAAACACGCATCTCGCCACCAAAATGACACCTTGCCACCGTAAACCAACCGCAAAGTCGCCCAAAAACAACGCTCGATCCATCCGAATCAAGGACTCGGGAAGCAGAGAATGGCTGAGGCAAGCACCGTTACGAGCTGGTCTTTGACAAGATGTGCCAGGCAATCGGACCTCGTGCGCCATTCACAGCGGATGATTTCGAAGCCTGGATCATTGGGTTCATTTGTGGGGCAGGTGGATCCCGTCGAAGATGACAGCAGCATTGACACTGTAAAGCAGATGCCTCACATTGCGGCAAGGCAACCCCCAGCTGAATCAGTCAGCTGAACGTATGTGCTACCGTTGTCAGAGCTGAGGTTTGCAATTGAGAACATCCGCTCAGTGCCGATCTCAATTCCAGCGTGACAGCATGAGCATTTGTCCATTGTGCAGCTCAGAGACGTTTGCCTTTTTGCACTTTCAAAAGCACCTGCCGAGGTTCAGGGGAAGACACTGCGAGAGCCTTGGAGATCCGTGCGAGCTGTCTATTCGTCGACCCATGTGCTTGATGGTGAAAGCAGCAAGTGACCTTGCTGATGAGGGTAGCCAGTGAGCATGACGGGGCATTTGATTGGCAACCAGTTCAGACTTGGTTGCCTGTGTTCCGAATCTGAAAGATGCGTCTTCATGCCCGCCTAAATTTCCCTCTCCCTCTCCCTCCCTCTTTCTGTTTTTTTTGTGTGATCATTCATCCCATAAACCCAGCGCAGATCCAGCTAAGATTGAGGAATCCTGTTTCCAGCATACTCGCAGATGCATGATATTTCCACCGCAAGCAGACTGAGACAGGACAGGGGCGCTGGAACTAGGTTCATCCCACAAAGTAATATGTTGACACCACCTACAACAGGGTTGTGGGATCAGGGGGTTTATCCCCACTTTTGTGATACAGGGCATCTCCCCCTTTATATGGGGGTTAGTCTTTGGGAAGCCCTTTCTGTTGCGTCACGGCAGTGGTCATTTGCCAGAGCCCTGACCTACAATCTATCAGCTGTAAAGTCAAGTTTCCTCTGTGGATGCGCCGCCATTCCAGGGAGAGATGTGCTGTGGCATGCATCCTAGGCGCATGTTTGATATGTTCGCTGTGAATTTAAGCATGACGCATCACTGTGTTGCAACTCTAGGGCTAGACAGTCTGCAGCATCTTTGGAAAGATGATGGCAAGACTATTTGGAACTTTGATCCAGAAGCATAAGGATGTGCGTTGCGCACTTATACAGGAAATTCAATTGTCCGGATTCGAGCGGTTGTTAATGTCAACTCTTTGATGGCTGCCAGGTCAAGCGAAGTTTGCCAACTAGGCTTACTTGATCGAATAATCCGAGGCTTACTTGATCACATCTACTGAAAGGGGCCCATGTGACGTTTCAGGAATAAGTGTATTGCCCATGTGGGATCAAATCGCAGGAGTACTGCTTTTTGTGGCTCGGAAACTATGAGCTTACTGGCTTGGAGATCCAGCGCACAATCACTTTGGTTTGTCCCTCGGTCACTTGGAGCGTCTTAGGCCTTGCAGTGTGGACATTTGCGGCATCATCACGGCGGCCGACCCCCCGATTGCCTTCGAGTCCAAGGATAAGCCCGGCACTTAGACGGCGGTCTAGTGACTACAGCTTGGGGGTTGCAACATGTATGAATATATGTATACACACTTACATATGAGTGTGTGTATATATATATACGCATGTATTATATATATACCCAGGCGCATATTCTGAATCCACCTACCTATTTATCTATCAATGGATCGATCGATCACCCCTGTCAGGATAGGTATCAAACACTTGTTAAGCATCAATAAGCAACTCATTTGATATCAAAAGCAACTACTTATTAGGCATCACTAAATGACGCGAGCATGGACCCCAGATTGCGCATGGGAGATTGCAGCAGCACCCTGATTGCATCGCCCACCACGCCACCTTGAGCACACCAAGCAGACCCTGACCAGCACCCACAACAGCGCCCCGCCACCCGAAACAACCGAAACAGCACCCTGACCAGCACCTCCACCAACCTGGCCCGAACTCGCAAAACGGCCTGTCTCCCTTTAGAAGTGAGATCCTTTTGTTGCTTTCAGCTACAGCTATTGGGGGAAAACAGCACGCATCGTGACCAGCAACCCTGACAGCCCCGAACAAGCACCGCCAGCCACTAGACCAGCGATCTGAGCAGCACACCTGACCAGCACCCTGAATAGCCTGCTAATCCGGTGTGTTGCGGCTTCTCCATAAAGATGCCCCAAACCCAGACAAATGCTGAACATTACTGTGTTGTACAGCATTTGAAACAAAGTGCTGATCCATGTTTTTGACAGGGGCTGATTTGCTTTGCGTATGCTACTGGTTCAGCCGCGACTTTCGGTTTGCTTTAGGGATGTGGTTGCATGAGTTGCGGGCTAGTTTGGGTTTGGTTTTGGAGCGTTCAATTCTAAACGAGATCAACACTCACTTAACCACACCCTAAACCCTAAAGCCTACCCCAAACCCGCCCAAAGTCACCCCTGAACCAGCCCAACAGAAGCTTTCATTTCAGCCCTTTGCTTCGCCTACATGAACCTCAAGCCAACCCAAGACCCAAGCTCATGAAGATCTAAGCCACCCTAACTCCCACCCTAAATCAAAGAGAGGGGGACGCTGTGAGTGTGCGCTTGTTTCACGTTTTGAGTGGCATCTCAAGTTGAACTATGTTTGTTTAAATCTTAGCTGAAGTGTAAAGAAGTTCGATTGGACAGAACAGGCTGTGTAAAGTGTCATTTTAAATACAATCATTCTATTTGAAAATCTACTATAGCCTATAGCATAGAAGTGGTGTTTGGATTTGTTCCTTATCAAATTATGCTTCAACTCTAACTTAATTGTTCTAGTGGGAAAGGATCCCCCTCCAAATTCTAAATGTAAGATGTAATATCCAATAGGGTTGTGATCAAGTATTTCCTTATTGACTACTATTTAAATCCTATTCAAATTCATTTGTTTTAGAGAGCAGCCATTGGTGGAGATGTGAATCGAGTACGACAAATGCTACAAAACACTGTGTTTTACAGTGTTTTCTGACCATGGTAGTGCTGGGGCTAGTAAACCAAAAGCAAGCACGATTTCGGGACCTCTGAATTCTTTCCTTCTGAAATCTACTCAATATCTTTATAAATGAAATAGACATTGTTAAGGGAAGACTCCAATCAAATTTTCCATCTTAAGTTAGATTTGCAAATTATGGTTATTCTATTTCAACATAAATGCTACACGGGAGTGCCTTTCCAATAGAATTGCCCTTACAACAACATGCATTAAACATTCCCGTATCTCTGGTATCAATCCTTGCGAATTCCACTTGATCTATTTTTCAAGTTCTACTTAATACCTATCTCACATGAAATATCCAAGCAAAAATTGAATTATGAGTTCTATTTCAAAAAACATGTTACGCGGGATCTCTTTTCCAATCGAATTGCTTTTGCAAATTAACCTCTACTTTCTTTCTTACGAACTCTGCTTGATATATTTGTCAAGTGTGACGTGCACAATTCTAACTAAAATTAAGAAGAATGTAATAAGGAACGGGTTCAACCAGAGGAAACCATCTCCAACTTACTCCCCCAGGACAGCTGATATAGTCTTGTTTTTGTTTTGTTCTTTTTTTTTCTCCATATTTTTTCACTTTCTTGGTTTATTGAGGTTTTTAACACTTTTCTCAAAGACATGCCAACACTATGTGTTTCCCGAAAGAATCAATACAATCACAAAAAGCGCACGCTAAGGGTGACCTGTTCTGAAATTCAACCAGCCCCGAGCGACTCCCAACTGCCGCCCAATCAGAGCCAATAGGCAACCCCAGGTCCCAGTGAGGCCGGTGCTGCTGGGGACGCGGCCAATTTTGGCATGGCTCAGTTTGTGCTTCATCAACAGCGAAATAAGCATAGATAAGGCAATCGATCCCTTCTTTATTTTGATGTTGATTCCATTGTTTGGAAAAAATAATGTGTCCACGATGTTTCTCCAATCTGCTTTTGAATTGGCTACACACATAGTTTAGATTGGGTTTGCTTTCCAATTTCGGTTTTAAATAGAGTTATTTGACTGGAGTTGATCAATTGGCTTGAACTGGATGTCACCTTCAAACAAGACTTTAAGCATGTGTTCCTTCCAAATGTTGTTTTAAATGGACATCAAACAGGTCTCAAACGGAATTCTATAAGAACATGAAGTCCATGCAAAGTTATAGTCGGTGCCAATGTCAAATGTTGTTTTTGCATGCAACATATTTGCCACATTCGATGTTGCACTCGGTTGAATTGGAGTTTTCCTGTCACACAACGGAATTATTTCTTGTAACATTGTGCTGAATTTTAATTTCAATTAGGCAGTTGAAAGCAGACATTTCTGCAAATTTGGGTCTAAATCAAATTTGATGGTCTTTGAGTGGCTGCCGTGAAACTGACCAACGGCAGGCGGATGTAGGGATTTATATATGCACATGCATTTATGCCCTGTGTTTCACACTTGAGGAAAGCCTTGGTGAAAAGGCAGCTCACGATTGCCGCCGGCGCCTCAATTTCCGCAGTCCAATACTGTGCAGTGGGAGAGATCAGGATGACAGCGCTTTCAGCTTGATGGTCACCATTTGGGGAGATCGTGCCCAGAAGGCCAGAACGATGCCGAAGGGACTCCAAGAGCCACTCCAAAGGAAGGTTGGAAGGTCATGACCCTCAGTTGTCCTCAATGAAAAGAGTAGGCTGCAATGACTCCCCTTGCGGCTCAAGGGGTCTTTGAGCCAGGACGACTCTGTCTTCCAGGGCAACCCTGTGGTGGCCATGAAGGGAGTCCTCGTTAAGGCGGCGACTTGACCCTTGCCAGTTGGCTGGATGCACCATCCGTGGACTTGGTGAGGCTATCGCAAGTACGTGTTGTGAGCGAACTTGTGCCGCACCAAATCATTAACAGCAAGTCTGACAGGAGTGGCAGGGCGGCCGAAGCGGTTCTCTGATGGAGGCGCCTTTTGTGGGGTCTGGTACTTCGAAAACGCGTGACTTCCGCGTGTTTTTTTTTCACTTCGCTCAGCTCCTTTGCTGCTGTTGTACATGCAATGCTTGAAGCATGCTGCTTCACATGAATTGCCGTTGATGCTCTGTGTTTTGTTCGTCGTCAGCACGCCTCTTCGCATGCGCTGCTTGACAGACCTTACACATGCAGTGTGTGCCACATACAGCTTCATGGCATCAGGTGAGACCGGGCCATTGAGTTGCTGGATCATTCTTTTTACCCCGCTTCTTCATCATTTTCTTGCATGGCGGTTACTGACTTCCTTATCTCTTTTGCGTGATGGAGCCTGTCTTGTGCCGGACAAAGCGGATGCTCTTTACTGCTTCCTTTGCTGTTTTTGTCATCAGTCCCGCTGTGATCTAGTTGAAGTATCGTCTTGCCATGGGCTATCGTTTGTGGTTTCAAGCCTTGCTGTAGTTCGGCGTTGCCGTTTTGCGCCAGGCTGGATCTATGGTGCTGAATCCTACCGACATGCCAGAGGCAGAGAAGGCCGGAACAAAGACAGTTTTGGGGTACCCCTAAAAATTGCACGCCCACATTGAGGTTTTGGAGTGGTGGAAGCTGGGTGGCAACGAGCAGACCATCACCTTCATTTCGCAGGCAACTGCACAGCACCACATGTTGTGGTGCAATCTTTCCAGAGGAAGCCCCTGGAAAAAGAACATGCTTCTGGTCGATGATCCCCGATGTCCAGCTGGCTAGACCACCGGCGTTCCTGGTGGTGGTCGAGTTGCTGGTAAGAATGCGGATGCGATGGAGATGAAGAAGCTTTCCGAACAGGCAGGGATGTTCACTCCAGGACCATGCTAGAAGGCGTCTCACTTGGGAATATCTCACAAGAGCTGAGGTGTTGGGTGAGCAAGAAATGTACTCAGTGTACTGCCGCCTTGCGTCCGTTATTGCCTTAGAATTCCGGAATAACCCAAGGAACCATGGGGCAATTGAGCCGAGGTGCAGCTTCGAAAGAAGGACGAGGTGCAGCCCAGCGCTCAGGGTGGTTCATGTCGGTCCTGGCATCCGATATTCTTTGGTTTCCCAACAGCCCGCCTCCCCACGCCCCAAAATGGCTTTGCTTTTCCTTTTGGTTCCCCTTTAGGGTACCAACTCCAAAAGGGAGAAACCGAACCCACTTCAGGCCTTTGTGCTACATCGCCTGCTTGGAGCCCAAAGAGGGAAACAAGTTGCCGTGCAACCGCCGGGTGGATGAGAACGGCTTCTGCGCCACCTGCCAGAAAGCCGGGAAGGCCCCGGCACGAGACCGACAGGGAAGAAGGAGTCGCAAAATGGTCGGTTTGCTTCAGGAGGATATGCCCTCCCCCCAAAAAAGGGGTCCAAGTACATGAACAGAAAGGAAGCAGATCGGTTTTCCCTGCGCCCCGAGAAATCCATGCTGAACTCTAGCAGGTGGCTCCAAGGCTGAACTTGCGCTGCCGCTTTGACGATGCACCTCGGTCGATGTGAGCCACGAAGAAGATGGGCATGTTTTTTTGGTGTACCCTCTTCGGGTTTGTTTTGCATGGACACCAAAGCGAAGCCTCATTTGTTTTGAGGCAGTCTTCTTTTTATTGGCTGTTCTAACGGGACACCTTCACAGCAGCCATTTTATGTTTTCCGTACTTGAAGAGAGATGGCACTGATTTAGGAAGGACATGCGGGAACTGCCGAAAGTCCGCTATTATTCCACAACCAATGATGATGACTTCGAAGTGGACCACTCACATTCCACAGGAAACAGGACGTCTTTTTGGTTGTTTTTCATATGATGTCCACGGCTCGCTCGTTTGGAAGGCATCCGGTTCCGGATCCGGTGGAAGTCGTGAGGCCAGCGCTCACTTCTGGGTCACGACGTTCCATCCGGCAGCGGAGAAGGTCTTGTCCCTCACAGCCCAGGAGGTGCGAAGGTGTCTTGAGGAATGGGACGCAAAGTTTTGCCTTTCCCTTTGAAACCAGAGCAAGGTGCCCTCGAAAGCCCGCTGAGCTTGTCGCCGAGCTTGCGGCTCCGCGTGAGTCTTCAGGTGCAGCAGCTGGAGCAGGAGAGCCGCGAGGCAAACCAAGGGCTGAAGCTGAGGGCTGCCAATTCAAAGAGCACAGGGGTGTGTCATTTTTGGGGGACCCCCCCAAAAAGGTGGTGTTTGGCTTGGTTTTCCTTCACAACACCAAAAGGGGCGCTCTCAAGAAAAGACACACCCACATGGCCGTCCTTTTGTTTGTCGCGATGGCTTCAGGTCTGTGAAAGCAGACTGAAGGAAGCCTACTATGGCGAGGTCATGCAGGCTCGGCTCTTGCTCCATTCCATCCACACAGAGCTCTGGGACAGGTCCACTTGCGCGCAAAGCCGGACAACTACAACGGCGAGTCCGGGCCTTGGGCATGGGCGAGTCTCGTCCTCGGCTTGGAGTCTGACTCAATCAACTTGGACCAACTTTGTATCAACCACACCCTGGCCCCAGTTGGACAACCAAAGGCAGGTTGTTTAGAAAATGGGAACATGGTAACATGTGGGTGCGGCTCAACAGTAGGTACCCAGAATGGGACCCGAGTAGACTAAAACCTGCAGTCAGCAGTCCCCTGGCTTAAATTTGGAGCCACACCGATGTCGAAACGACATGGCACCCTGACTCGAGGACGCGGACCAACATCTCCTGCGTGGCTGCGCAGCCGGTCCCAGTTCGAGAGCACTCTCGCATCATGCAGGGGCCCAAGCTTGCTAGAGGCCATGTGAGGCGTAAGCGGATGCCGTTTGGTTGGGGGCACCGGGATCCCAAATTGGGATCTTTCGTTACTGAGGCTGAAGGAGATTGATGAGCTCCTGGCAAAGTCCTGGGCATGCCGCTTGGATCAAATCAGATTGCCATGATGCATTGCTCAACTTTGCATTGACTGCTCAGGACTGAGCGTTGCGTGGGTTTGAGCATGTGAGAACACATGCTGATCTCATGCCGTGCATAGGGCAGAGGCACTGCAGCTTGCAGTGGCTCTCGGGGTTACTGCTGATGGACCGTGGAGTTTAACTGCATCTCCATTGAAATCATACTTGACAATGAATAAAGTTCAGCAGTTACAGTACATATTTGCAGCGCAATCATGGGGATGCATGTTGCTCTTGGGGTGGAGCCATCAGCAAGGTTGTAAACTACGGGTCTAGCTGGAGGCCATCAGTCGTAGAATTCTGGCTAGACTTGAAGTATGGTAGGCAAAGCTTGAAGACTGGGGCAATCGGCCAATGTACAGCTTGCTTGAAGATGTCTGCCAAGCTCCCGGGGCGGAGTGGGCTGGAAAAGAGGTACTCCAGAGAGCCAAAAACAGAAATACGCATGTCTTCAGGCTCAAAGCTGTTTTTTTTTTTAGCAGCATTGCTTGGTATTAGCCGATGTTTATGGTTGCAAGGGTGCTGGCTTAGCCACTGCCTGTACACTTAGTCGACTGGCAGCAGTTGAAGAATTGGCTTTTGGGCTCAAGTCGCAGTCGCCACGTTGTAACAGCTCCGAGGTTCTGGTTTTGAGGGGAAGAAACGGCTTGTTTGACGATATCCTTAGGCAAACCAAAAGGCAGCCACTGTGGTATTGTATTTGGAAGAAACTTGGCGGGTGTGTGGCAAGCAAGTATTTTGTGACAGGAATTCCACTCAGGAATCCGTGTAGACTGTGCTCGATTTTCTTGGCTCAGCAAAGCTTTACAGTGCCGTGTCTTGCCGTGCAAGCATCCCAGGCAGGTGCTTTGCACTGGCATCAAGAAAAACGATGAATCTCCTGACTTTATGCTGGATGAAGGAAACTGCTGCCAACATGACCGTCAGCGAACAGATGTTCTTTCCGATTCGCGAGCTGTCCACTTACCAGGCAGCAATGAAGATTCATTGCGGTAGACCTCGCACAGTTCGCTTTGCGTCAGGGCTCCAAGTGGACCATCAAGGGCAGGGTGACGAGCCGCGCTCCCATGTGCCCTGGCTGCATGCTGCTTTTTCGTCGGGTCGGCTGTGCAGCAAACATCAGGAGAACCTTCCAGCAGCGCAATGGCACTGGTCAGGGCATGGAGCTGCTCTCACAGTGTTTTTGGATGGTCCAAGCTGAATGAAACGAGTTAGGTCTTCCATGTCGAGCTCTTGGATAAGGAAGGCCTGACCGGGGCTTTGGGTGGGTTTCACCCGTGAATAGCATGTGTTTTGAAAGGCGGCGAGATCCGCGCGAGCTTCTTCAATGAAGCTGCGGAGAAGCTCTATGACCTCATGGAGGCGGGGTTTTGGCTGCGGGTGCGCGTGAGGCTTGGGAAACAGTGTGGGAAAACACAGGGGACTCGCATCGTAGACACGAAAAACAACAAGGGACGGAATTTCACCTGAGCCACAATCAAAACCCGGGTAGATGAAGGTTAGAAAGGGGTAGTCCCAGCCAGAAGTAGTTGCGGCCGCCTTCTTAATTATTTTCATGGTTTTGGGTAGACCATATACCGGGTTTTGATTGTGACTCACCTAAGTTCTCCCTCCATTGCATCGCAGATCAGAACTCGACTCAAGGTGGGCAAGTGCTTCACGCTGAGCAAGGGAAGTGTGCGAATCGCCAACAAGCAGTACAACACCTGCCATGCTCTGAGAGCTCTCTCGTTCGTGGAGTGAGACAGACCGTGAGACAGGGTCAACCCAGTAAACCAAACCGGCAGCCAGCTCCCATCGTGGGCAGACTAACCCGCTTTTTTAATGGATCTTCTTGCCAACACAAAGATTCCCAAGAGAACGTTAAATTCATCCTCAATGTATATAGCTCGAGCCCGCCTAAAACACAGACCCGCCACCAAAATGGCACCCTGACACCGTAAACCAACCGCAAAGTCGCCCAAAAACAACGCTCGATCCATCCGAATCAAGGACTCGGGAAGCAGAGAATGGCTGAGGCAAGCACCGTTACGAGCTGGTCTTCGACAAGATGTGCCAGGCAATCGGACCTCGAGTCGTGTCCCAACTCGCCGCGGGGTTTCTTGGGGCCATTCACAGCGGATGATTTCGAAGCCTGGATCATTGGATTGGCTTCATTGGTGGGGCAGGTGGATCCCGTGGAAGATGACAGCAGCATTGACACCGTAAAGCAGATGCCTCACATTGCGGCAAGGCAACCCCCAGCTGCATCAATCAACTGAACGTGCGTGCTACCGTTGTCAGAGCTGAGGTTTGCAATTGAGAACATCCGCTCAGTGCCGATCTCAATTCCAGCGTGACAGCATGAACATTTGTCCATTGTGCAGCCAGAGACGTTTGCCTTTTTGCATTTTCAAAAGCACCTGCCGAGGTTCAGGGGAAGACACTGCGAGAGCCTTGGAGATCCGTACGAGTTGTCTACTCTTTGATTCATTGATTCACGAGCACATTCCTGCACCTCATCTCTGCTTGCTGGGGAAAGCAGCAAGTGACCTTGCTGATGATGGTAGCGAGTGAGCGTGACGGGGCACCAATTCAGACTTGGTTGCCCGTATTCCGAATCTGAAAGATGCATCTTCATGCCCACCTAAATCTCCCTCCCCCCTCTCCCTCCCTCTCCCTCATATTTTTTGTAATGACTGATCCCATACACCCAGCGCAAATCTCGCTAAGATTTGAGGAATCCTGTTTCCAGCGTACTCGCAGATGCAAGATACCCATCGCAAGCAGACTCTGACAGGACAGGGGCGCTGGAAGTAGGTTCATACCGCAAAGCAATATTTTGACTCTTTTGACACCGTCTACAATCTATCAGCTGTAGAGGCAAGGTGCTGTGGCATGCATCCTAGGCACATGTTTGATGTTTTCCTGTGATTTTAAGCATGATGCATTGCTTTGTGCAGCGCTAGACAGTCTGCAGCATCTCTGGAATGCTGGCAAGATTATTTGGAGCCTTGATCCCGCGAGCATCAAGGGCTACTCAACGCACATACATACATATATATATATATCATACTATATTCATCCTCATTCTTCTTGTTCTTGCTGCTCTCCCTAACATGGCAAAGGCCCAAAGCTTTTTGTTGGCAATTGCCGGGCAAAGGCGGTCTGCAATTTGTTCGCGAGTCAACCCTCTCCGCTTCTGGCCAGCCAAGTGAAGTTGGCCTGCCCGAAAAATCCGCGGCTTACTTGACCACATCTAACGAAAGTGGCCTAGGATTAAGTAGCGTGAGTAGTGCTATCCGTGGCTCAGAAACCACGAGCTCGCAATCATGATTTGTCCCCTTGGCCGCTTGGAGCGTCGCAGGCCTTGCAGTGTGGACATTTGCGGCATCATCACGGCGGCCGACCCCCCGATTGCCTTCGAGTCCAAGGATAAGCCCGGCACTTAGACGGCGGTCTAGTGACTACATCTTGGGGTTGCAATATGAATCTATTCAATCTATTCTGTATACTGTATACTCGTACATACACATATTTGTAAATATATTCGCATATTATAAATCTACCTGCCTATCTATCTATCGATCGATCGATCAGTCGATCACCCCTATCAGGATTGGTATCAACAACCTGTGAAGCATCAACAAGCAAACTTATTTGGCATCAAACTAAACTCTTTAGGCATCATAGACCCCACATAAGACATAGTGCATGGGAGATTCCAACAGCACCATGGCTGCATCGCGAAATAAGCGCCACCAGCACCACCACGCCACCTTGAGCACACCAAGCAGCACTCTGAGTAGCACCCGCAACAGCGCCCTGCCTGATTTCACAAACAATCACCAAAAACAACTATGCTCGCAGCATGGCACCAAGAACAGCACTCCCCCCCCCCGGCACCCTACTGCAGCGCCAAACATGCACCGCCAACAGCACCCTAACTGCATCGCACAGCGGGCGCTGCCGGCAACCACCATAGCACCTTCAGCGTACCCACCTGGCCCGAACTCGCAAAACAACCTGCTTCCTTTTACAAGCAGGAACCCCTGAGCTTTCAGCTGTCTCGGGAAACAGCCCCTGACCAGCACCCTGACCAGCAGCCTGATCAGCACTCGAACTGTCGATCTATCGAACTAGTCGATCTATCGACCTATTGTCCACGAACAACCGATCTATCGATCTATTTGTCAACAGAGCTATTTATCTATCTGATTGCCCCCCCATGGACAGACCTGTACTCAAGCCAAGACACCGGACATGCCGTTTTTCAGTGTGTCTTGCCCTTCAACAAAGGGCCGAATTGGCACTCCTCCTAGCAACTGCCAGAATATGCAAGAAACGCTTTTAACGCTTTCAAACAACTTTGGGCACAATTTTCAGTGGACCGAAGATTCAATCCAGGTCAGCAAAGCCTCCAACAAACGCTTTTATTGCATATCGAGGCCCTTCTTGTTCGGTATGGGACATGCTCAGTCCTTTTGTGTGCAAGGGCAAACATAAAGGATGATGTTTTTTCTTCCCCACGCTGTTTTGCTTTTCTTGCTGGTTGGTTGGTTGGTTGGTTGGTTGGTTGGTTGGTTGGTTGGTTGGTTGGTTGGTTGGTTGGTTGGTTGGTTGGTTGGTTGGTTGGTCAGTTGGTTGGCCAGCCTCACTTGGACCTGGGGTTGCCTGTTGCCTCTGATTGGATGGCAGTTGGGAGTTGCTCGGGACTGGTTTAATTTGGACGTGAAGAGGGCGGGTCTTGGGTTTGTTTGGGGTTCATTTAAGCGAAGCATTTGTCTGACATCCAGACTGCTATTGGGCAGATTTAGGGTTGACTTTGGGTGGGCTTGGGGTTGGCTTGGAGCTGATTTGTGTTAGATGTGCTGCTGGTTTAGCAGCGGCTTTGGGGTTGCTCTAGGGTGTGTTTAAGTGAGCTTGGGTCTCGTTTTGGATTGGTTTTGAAGCGATACGAAAACTAGCCCGCAACTCATGCAACCACATCCCTAACGCACACTCAAAGTCACCCCTAAACCAGCAGCACAGCCAACGCACATTTGCTCCAAGCCAGCCCCAAACCCACCCAAAGTTATCCCCAAATCCGCCCAACAGCAGCCTGCAGACAAAGATCCACATCAGAGCCAACAGGCAACCCCAGGTCCAAGTGAGGCTGGTGATGCTGGGGGCGTGGCCAATTTGCCAAATGGCCGCTGATCCATGTTTTTGATGAGCTTTCCTGGTATTGGCTTGGCTCAGTTTTGCTTGATGAGATGAGGAAATCCAACCCTTCCTTAGCTTGATGTTGATTCCATTTTTTGGAAGACAACCTTTCCACGACGTTTCTCCAGATCTGGTTTTTGTGAAACAAACCAGAGGCCCCCACCCCTGAATCGTCATGTGCAGTGCTTTTCGAATAGCCATTCCGGCTTGGGAGTGAGCAAGGAGCCCCGCGATGTGCGGAGCAAAAGTTGCTCAGTGGTAGCGGAGCCTCGGTTCTGAAACCGGGGTTAGGTCGACATGGCCGGTGCCTCTGAGAAGACGGAGGAGACGCAGAAGGTCTCCTACGGCAAGGATGCTCCTCCACCGATGTGGGACGGAAGTTCGCCCCACGTGGAGTTCCCACGCTATGAGAGGGACGTGAAGCTTTGGTGCTTCGAGACGGAGACGGAGGACAAGAAGAAAGGGGTTCGCCTCATGAGGAATAGGATCCACATCGAACAGCTGAAGTTGAGGACAAGGTGCGCGCGATGTGGGACCGTGGGGCATTGGGCTCGTGAATGTCGGGCAGCCCAACCAGACCAACGAGGACAAGAAAATGCCCGACGCTTTGCAGCCACGTCGTCGGCCTCTTCGGTGGCCTCCAGGAATACCACAGCAACGAGCGCTACGAACAAGACATGGTTCTGCAGCCTGGAGCCGCACGTAGAAGGCGAAGGGGAAAAGGGGAGCATTAGGACCAGTTACTGTTTCTTGGGAGGAACGGTGGGACGGTCCGATGCCTGCCAGGCTGAGTGGAAGGGGAACACTCAGAGTCTGAGAGTGAGAGGCAATTTTTCCCAGACAGGGAGTGCAGTGTGGGAGAGCGGTCACAATGATTTTGGGGACATTGTGAAGGAGCAATCCCAGGAAGTAGAAAGTTTTTGTGGTATCTCAACTGCACCCCATCATGCAGTAGTTGATACAGCCGCTCAAGATGGTCTCATCGGAGAGCAGGCGCTGAAGAGTTTACAGGAAGCCTTGGCAGGCTTCGACTTGCAGCCTGTCTGGACAAACCGGAAGGGAAGAGCACAGGGAGTTGGAGGACGCGCGCAAACACTCGGGATAGTCTCTCTGCCTTTGGGACTTGATGGGGTTCACGGGATATTGGAGACTACGGTCGTCAAGGAGATGGTACCCCTCTTGATTCCCATAAAGCTCCTTCGTCAGCTTGAGGCCGTCATCGATTTGCCGAACATGCTTTTGAAGTTGTTTGGGGGCAAGCGCACTTTGCCGATGCAACAGCTGCCAAGTGGGCATGTGACGGTTGATGTATTGAACTTTGGCCCTGGGAAATTCACGGTGGGCAGCGAGGCCAAAGGTAGCGGTTATCACGCAAAGCAGTTTCGACTACCGGGTGCCGCTGCTTCGGCTTCGATACCAGCCCCGTCAATGAGAAAGGTTTTCAATACTCGCCTTTTCCAGCAATGCCGCTTACCTTGGTGGGCAAGATCAAGGAGGCGGACCTCACGCCGATCCAAGTCAAGGCAAAGGTGAGCGAGGAGGCGCTGGTTCACATCAACCCGAGAAGAGCGCTCCGAAACTGGAGGGTCCTTCTAGATCGCTACCTGGACCTGAGCGACTTTGTGGCCCTTCACGGATGGGTATCAGAATGGCTGTCAATTGGGCCGTTGGAGGAGGTGCAGGGCTATCGTGCGTCAATTGGGATGGGCTTATGGGGAGCATTCGCCGAGCTCATCAGGAACGCCGAAGAACTGCCACCAATGAAGAGCAAGACAGGAATGCCAGCGCCCGCCTCATCAACTCAAGGGTGGAGGCAACAAATTCCAGAGCTACGTGGTGTGCCATCAGTGCAATTCGAGATGGCGATTGGAGCTGACGGTCGCGGAGGTCAAGGAGCTGATCAAGGAGGGCAAGCCGCTGGGCGGGCCGAAGAAGCCGATCACGGACAACACCAAGGGCAAGGGCTCCAGCCAGGAGATGCACAAGGCAGAGTCGGAGAAGATCGAGGAGTACCGGAGAGAGATGTTCCAGATGAGGCGCAAGATGGAGCAGATGGCACAGGCCCTGAAGCACGTGGAGACCATGCAGACGCTCTCGGGCATGGGGTCGGAGGATCAGATGGAGATAGACGAGAAAAGCCCATGGGATCTGATTCCACGAGATCCTCAAGCGGAACCTCATCCTCAGACAGCACAGACACGCAGAGCGATGAGGACCATTTCCAGGTCATCAAAGAGCCTACGCCGGAGTCAATGAGCCAGTGGTGTAAAGTGAAGAACGCAGAGACCGGATGGGGCGCTGGGCAAATGTGCAATGGATGGTTTACCGTGAAAGAAGTTAGGGAGACCCTGGACGGCGTCTACGCGAAGGTTCAGCCGTCGCACAGGTTCATTAGTGAGGAGATGGTGGAGCAACCGGAGGACTTGAATCGACACGTCCGAAAGAGGTTGCGGAAGGCGATGGATCAACTGCCAGACGCGGAGAAGAAGGAGGTGGACGTAGCAGAGGTCTTTTCGCCACCGAGGGTGGTTCCGGTGGCCAAACAAAAAGGGCTAAATCCTGGAGGCTCCTTCGACATCAAGAACGGTTTTGACCTGAGGAGTGAGCAAGGTCGGAGGAGGATGTGGAGGGCCCTACGCGAGCAGCAGCCGCTGATGATCCTGCTGAGTCCGCCGCGCACAGCCTTCTGCAAGCTGCAAAGCCTGAACTATCCCAAAATGGACTGGGACAAGGCGATCACTCTGCTCAACGCCAGTGTGGAGGACATGGAGCTACGCGCAGGAATCATGCGGTGGCAGCACCGACGAGGGCGACTGTTTGCTTTCGAGCAGCCCGATGGTTCCAAGGCTTGGGAAGAGAAGCCTATACAGGGCGTGCGAGAAATGGAGGGCGTTATGGTGGTGGTGAATCACATGTGTGCCTTCGGGATGAATGTCGATGGGACTGGCCTCAACTACAAACCAACGAGGTGGATGACAAATTGCTGGAGGTGGCGGAGGAGCTCGATAAGCAGTGCAGGCGATCATTCCCATGTCACCCTGATGAGCGGAAAAGCCTCAAAAGCGGCGATATATCCTCATGCTCTATGTGAAGCGATCGTTGTGGGTCTAAAGAAGTACATCAGGAGGAAGAAGGTTGTGCGGTTTGCTGGGAGCTACTACGACGACACCGAGCTCTTCGGCAAGGACGAGGTAGAGCAGGAAAGCAAGATGAGAGAGGGCGAAGACGATGGGATCGTAGATGTCTACATGGAGGAGGACGAAGACCTGGAAGAAGACATCGTGAGAGAAGAAGAACGAGCTGCACGACGTGAACGTCTCGGACGAACAAGGATTAGTGCAGAGGAGATCCGCAAGGTCAAGAAGATTCATGACAATGTGAGATTGTGCGGTGGGTGCAACAGGAGTTCAGGTGTCCAGAGTGTGAGGCACATCCACTTCCCAAAGCACCAAGACCAGCAGTTGTACCCAAGACCTATCGGCCGGGGGTGGCTCTCGGGATTGACCTCGTGTTCATCCCGAAAGCTGGAGATGAGCAGGGAGCTCAGCCGTTGATGCCTGCCGTGAACATGGTGGATCTGGGAACGAACTTTCAGATGGTCGAGCCGATCGACGCGAAGGAGCCCAAGCTTGTGTGGGAAGCGATGTGGAGAGCGTGGACCAGGGTGTTCGGGCTGCCGGAGCATGTCGCGGTGGATGAAGGGACGGAGTTCAAGGGCGAGTTCGCAAGGCTGTGTCAGGAGGCCGGGATCATTGTCTTCACCATCGCTAGCAAGGCTCCTTGGCAACAAGCGAGAGTGGAACGGCATGGAGGACTTTGCAAGTCTATGCTGGCTCACGCTAGAAGTTCGCTTCCCCCCGCTAGCCATCAGGAACTTAGGCTTCTCATGCACGAGGTGGAGGCCGCCAAGAACAGGTTCAGCAACAGATCAGGCTATGGCCCAGTACAGCGGCAAATTGGGCAGTGGCCGCGGGTGCTATCGTCGCTGATGTCAGATGAGTTGATAGACCCAGCCTTGCAAAGCCAAAACAACACGGACGACTACATCAAGCAGATGCAGATGAGGGAGATTGCTCAGGAGGCGTTCGTCAAAGCCAATGCTCATAGAGTGGCGCAGAAGGCTCTGAAGGCGAGACCACGGGTGCAGCGAGATTGGAAGCCAGGTGATCTGGTGTATGTGTACCGGGTCATGAGACAAAGGAGAACCGTGTCTGGTGGAGGAGGTAGAGTTACACGGAGGGGAACGATCCTGACCGTGGAAGGTGCATCCTGTGGATCAATATGATGGGAGAACTGTGGCGAGTGTCTGCGGAGCAGACCCGACATGCCACGTATGAGGAGAGGATGGGCGCTGAGGTAGTGGCGGAGTCCTTCGAGGAGATGCGAGAAAGGCTGAAGAGAAATCCCAACAGGCCCGGCTACAGAGATGTCACTCGAGAAGCTGAAGAAGAAGATGAAGGGCGAGGTGATGGAGATGCACATGGAGCTGAAGCACCAGCAGAAGATGACGTGCTTCGTGAAGGTGATGAGCGTGGGCGTCCAAGAGCTCGACGTGATGAAGGAGAAGCGGAGATACCTCAAGTACCGGAGGAGGATCGAGGCATGGAGGAAGGAGAGCCGCCTGGTTGTGAGAGGGGGCTCTGAGATCAAATTCGGAGTCACGATCAGAGCCAGAGGAGGAAACGCCGGTTCATCTGCAAGGACCAGGTGCGGAGGCTGTGGAGAACAATGCGAGGCTGGATGGAGTTCCTGGAAGTGGTTTTGGTCCAGCGCGCAGCACGGGTGTGAGCAGGTGGAGGAACAATGCGGAAGCGCCCTACTTCAACAAGGTTTTCTTCGACTTCGAGGGAGGCAAGGAGGCTGAGGTGACCAAGGTGACGAACGACTACTGGATCTACGACCAGGTGAAGAAGGTGCTGCAACGGCACCATGTCCAAGAGCGGAAACACCGCTTCATGCCGACAGAATGTCGAGAGTGTCCTGTACCTCTGCGAGCGATCAAGAGAGGAAGACACTCATGAAGTTCGCGGATGGGCAGGAGAGACAGGAAGAAGACCAATGGGGCTGGATGGATACGCGAAGGGCAACTAGGAACTATTGGAGAGGAGTCACCGAGTTCGCCGTGGACGAAGCCCAGCTGAAGACCAACAACGCATGGTTGGCATCAGGGAAGAGACGCGGAGATGGCGAGATCTACGAGCACGAGATCAAGGCGGAGGAGAAAGAACTGTGGAACCAGAGCGACCGAGACGAGTGGGGCAAGATCGTGGAAAGCGGCGCGGTCAAGGTGCTGAGCTTCCCAGAGTCGCAGCGTGTGAGAAAGGAGCTGGCCAATCGGGGCGAGCTGAATAGGATTTTGCCTACGCGGATGGTGAGGAGGTACAAGCCATCAGAGGAGGTCGGCAAGGGCCCTTCAAGAAAGTCACGGTGGTGCATACGGGGACATCGGGATCCAGACATCTTGGAGCTTGAACGCTTTGCACCTACGGTGGCAACATCGAGCTTGCAGCTGGCTTTGCAGGCCGCGATGAATCACGACCTGAAGCTGAAGGTGGGCGACCTCAAGAGCGCCTTCACACAAAGTGCCCCGCTGTGCAGGAAGAAGGGGAAGATCTACTGCATGCAGTGCTCAGGCGGTCACAACGACCTGCATCAACTCCTCGTTGAAGGTGATTATCACATGGCCACCTTGCGACTTGTTGCCCACGGTGTTCGCCCAGCTGGCGTCTGTCACGACGCCCCGTTTCATCCTGTCGAGCTTCTGAACCTGGAGGGTGAGCCCGGCATTCTCTTGCAAACGCTTCACAACCTTGTTGATCTCCAGCAGATCACTGACCACCATTGTCTTCAGCTTTGACGAGTACATAGAGGCTGCTGCCGAAGCATCAGGTCTGCCTTCCTTGCCAGCCCAATTGAGAGGCCCACACACGCTGCGAGCCATGCCGGTCTCCTCGGAAGTCAACGGCTGGTCCGCTTGCTTCCGACGCTCGGCTGACACCACGATCTCCTCCATTCTTTCCGACACGAACTTCTCCATGTCGATCAGCGCCCGACCCTTCTCCATGCGAAGCCTCCGCCCATTCACGTTCTCCATTTTCCCAAAACGGAACCGTCTCTGAAGGTCCTCCATCTTGCGGTCGTGTTCCTTCTGGCCCATCATGAGTAAGTCGTCGATTTCGACTAAGATGATACCAAGCAACTTCTCCGGACCTCCCGGAGTGCAACAAAAAGGTGCATGGATCCATACGGGTCGGCTTATAGCCGAGTGTCTTGATGAGATACTGCCTCAGCGTCCGCCTCCAGTGAAGCGGGGAGTCTGGTAGTCCGTAGCAACCTAGACCACCAGGGCAAGCAGCAAAGACGAACGTCCTGATCTGGAAGAGTGGAAAGCTACCCCCAGTCACTGGCGCGTGGAGTTGGTGAGATGATCTGGGCGCAAGTGGTGTACTTGGAGATCACGGAGCCTGGCTTCAACTTGCACGACTGGCAGCATCAAGTACGGGAGCGCGACTACCTGGCGTTGGCGAGCGAAGGTTCGCAGGAGACGTTGCAGCAGGCATTGGCGGTGGTGGATGCCAAGTCGCTCTATGACATTGTGTCGAAAGACACTCACGGTGGCCAAGATCGAAGGAACGCCATCGACTTGCAGCTGCTCAAGGAAGCTGAGGGCCCTCCACGGGCGTGTGAGATGGGTGCTCGTGGAGCACCGGGACATGATCGCGGACGGCCTGACGAAGAAGAACGGGTCGCTAGAAGCTCTTCTGAGGGTGCTAGCCTCCGGTGTTTACGGCATAGAAGCCGAATCCAGTGTCCTTCACCGACGTGCGGTGGAGAGGGATTCAGGGGTGAGAGATTTTGGGGAGCTGTGAAACAAACCAGAGGCCCCCACCCCTGAATCGTCATGTGCAGTGCTTTTCGAATAGCCATTCCGGCTTGGGAGTGGGCAAGGAGCCCCGCGATTCTCTGAGCAAAAGTTGCTCATTTTAGAACTATAACTTAGTTTGGGTTTGCTTTCCAAACTCGGTTTTAACTAGAGCTCAAACTAGCATGTACATGGAACATGGACTTATCAAGGACATGAACCACGTGTACAATTCAATCAAAATATCAGTTTCAAACGACAATTTGGCTAGGAATTTCAACATTTGGTGTGACATGAATTTTGATCATAATTTGACTGTCACCTTCAAACAAGAGTTGGTGTATGTGTTCCTTTCAAATGTTGCTTTAACTGGATATCAAGCAGGATTCAAATGGAATTCCATAAGGACATGAAGTCCATGCAAAGTTATAGTGGGTTCCAATGTCACATGGCCAATTTAAATGACACATACTTTCCATATTTAATGTTATGCTTGGTTAAATTAGAATTTTCCTGGAGTCAAACAACGGAATTATGTCTGCTAACATTGAGCTGGGTAAATTTTAAGGAGGCAGTTGAACACTGCCATTACTCCAAATTTGGGTCTAAATCGAATTTGATGGTCTGGAGTGGCTGCCGTGAAGCTGACCAACGGCAGGCGGATGTAGGGATTTATAAATATATATATATATATTTGTTAAACTGAATGCTACCTGAATGCCTGATGTGAAATACCTGTGATGTGTATCAGCGCGGCTGTAGCAAGTCTACTTCCTCTGGGCGGATTGTAGGCTCAAGGCCTTGACATGTACAGCCACGGTGAGACCAAGCTGTACTACCGTGACATGTATCCAAGGGCGTGTATACTCTTAACACGCCTCCTTAGAGTACAGTGTTTCAACTGTATCTCTAAAATGTATTGCATGCACAGTCATGACCTTGTGGTTCGGGATGACGTAAAACTCATCTGAGAAAACTGTTCGCCAGATTACAGATTGTTTGTACATCGATGTCCCTTGTGGGCGGTCAGGAGCATGTGCTCCAAACTCGTAGCTGAGTCCGGCGTGCCACATGGGCCCAAAATTGTACTCCTCTTGTACAAGCTTGTTCTCCAAGATGTAGTGAAAAGAGCCTTGTGCGAAGTGGCTCTGGCACCGCTTGTATCGAGGCATATGTGTACTGGGTGATGGCCATGGAGAAGCCTGCATGTTTCCTGTCGAACTTGTCTTCGACACCCAACATCTGTTCAATGTTGAGGATGATGTGCTGTAGCACCATGTAGCCATTCTCCAGGTTGTAGCTTCGGTACAAGTTCCTGATGTCGCCAGTGATGCGAAAGAATGTGCCGGTGCTCCTCTCGATCTCTGTCATGATCCAGGTGTGATGTTCATGTAGCTGTAGCACAAGTCCGATGTAGCCGCGGTTGAAAATTGAAATGTTCTTCTCGTACACACGCTGCAGGATTTCGGCTGTGTGTAGCGAGACGCGGTAGATGTAGCAGTTGCTCAAGTCATCTGTACTGTCATGGCCACTGTGGATAAGCCAACTCATGTATCCCACAGCGTCCATGACGCTGTAGAACATGCCAATGAAACCAAGTGTAGGGGCACGCATGTAGACTCGGTGCGCCTCCTCGGTAGCCACCGTTGTCATGAACTTTGCCTGTTCCGTTGTAAGCGGAATGAGCACGGTGGTGTTGTCGCTTGGCTCCTCAGGAGCGATGTAGACAGGGTTGCCCTCTGTAGGCTCCAGTGTAACACCATCCGGTACCACCATGGGCTGATGGATGGATTTGTATGCACGGTGAGCCATTGTTGACCTGGCAATGTATCTCCCTCTAGCGGTACAAGACCGATGTAAATGGCTGCAGTGATAAAACATGTATTCAAGCTTTTGTCAAGCTGTCAAGTGAAACCGCAGTCAAGAGATTGTAGTGCAAAAACAGGGTCGTCGTTGTACCCAAAAGGTAGGGTAAAAGCGCAAGGGGTAGATCCATGGCAATGTACCCTAAAACTGGTTTAGCCGGCTGACATGTGGTAAAACGAAAGTGCGTGGCCTGTGCAACTGATGCTTAAACATACTGTGCAAACTTTGCAGTGCAGACTGTGGGTGATACTCTTGTCGTTGATGTGCTTGTTGATGTCAAGGTTGGCTAGGCAAGCCTACTTTGCACAGGTGTCTGTGAAGTGTGTCGGTTGGGACAAACTTTGTCAGTGTGTCCGAGGGTTGTGTTGCACATTGTGATGATCTTGTTCTTGACTAGTTGTTGCATGAAAAGGTACCGTAGCTCTATGTGCTTTGCTTTCTTTGATGTACCTTCTCTCATGGCTATTGATTTAGCCGAACTGCTGTTTGTATGAATTCTGATGTTTCTCTTTGTGTCCAAAGCTTCCTTGACGAAGTTGCTGATGTAGATGCTTTCTTGTGCAGCTGTACCAATTGCGTATAGCTCTGACTCTGCTGACGACGGGGCTATTGTTGCCTGTGTTCTGCTTCCGTAGTGAACTGTAGCTCCCAGGAAATGTATGACAAATCCTGTTGTGCTCTTGCGTGTTGTTTCGCATGATGCCCAATTTGCATCTGTGTAGATGTCGATGTTGATTGGACTCCTCCTGTCTTGCATTTGTGCTGTCGGTCTGAGTGCGTGTTTCCAGTGTCTTGTACCTTTGAGGTATCGTATCATGTGCTTGAGTTTCTTGTTGTCCATCTGTGTTGGTGCTTGTAGAGACCTGGCCAATTCCTTAGCTCCATAGCTGATGTCTGGCCTTGTGTGTGCTAGCCATTGTATCTTGCCAACCAAGCGCCTGTAGGCTGAATGCTGTTCCGGGTCAAGAACTGTCTCATCTTCTATTGTAGTTTTGGGATGTGAAGTCCCAGGTGCTGGTGCTGCGTTGCATGTGGTCATGTTGGACTCCTTCAGTGTGTTGTCGATGTAGTCATCTTCCAGACAAATGTCAATGTGGTCTCCTTTGTGGTTTATGTTTCTTCCAAGGAAGGTGATTGTTTTGCCAGTTGTGAGCTTGCCTGTTGGTCGAAGCAAGACATGTTTCATGATCTTGTCAAACAGGATGTCTATCTCCTTTTGTTCTCCAATGAACAGTAGATCGTCCACGTAGACCATGATGTAAGCCGTTCCTGCTCTGTTCCTGTAAACGTTCGAGTCTGTTTTGAGTCCTGTCAACTCAAGTGCCGAAAGCGCTTCTGCTATGTGGTCTTGCCATTGTTTGGGCGATGACCTCAGACCGTAGATTGCTTTGTTCAGTTTCCACATGATTTGTCTGTTGTTGTCGTCCTAGAACTCCGGAGGTGGTCTCATGATGATGTTGAGTGTTGCTGCTGGTGCATGTAGAAATGCTACGCTGACATCTCCTGTGTGTACTGACCAGTTGTTCGACAATGCCATTGTAAGAAGTATCCGTAGGATACAGAACAGTGGTGTGCTTGCGTAGATGAGGTCATTGTCGCTGAGGTTTTCGGTGTACCCTTTTGCAACCATTCGTGCTCGTACCTCTTGTTGTTTTGGTCGTAGTACCCATCTGAATCTGGATTCTACGATGTTGGACCATTGTTCAGTCGTGAGTGTGTTGCCGTCTATTTCGGTGTAGACTCCTTGTTCCTTCACTTGTTGTATCTCCTTCTTCATTCCTGTTGCAACCTTTGTTGGATCCAGTCCTTCTGTGCCATGTAGTATGGGTTCCAGTAGTATCCTTTCATTTTCTATCTCCTGTGGATCCTCATTTGATGTTGTCTCGATGTGTTTGCCGTCCCGTGTGTTGACTGTCATTGCATTTATCCTCATTCTGCGTTGTGGTTGTTCTCCTGTAGTGGGTCTCTCCTTTACTGTTGCTCCTGCTGTTGTCTTCTGCTGTTTACTTGTGCTGCCTTCTGTGACTTCATCCGGTCGTGGTCTTGTTGATGATGTAGGCATTGGCAGCGCTGGTCGTTGTGTCATTGGTGGAGCTGTTGCCATCGGCGATGTGGGTTCCTGTGTTCTCTGCTGTTTCTTTGGCGAGCCTTCATCCTTTTGTTCGCCTGTATTGAGCTTGCCATCTGATGATATGCTCGTTGTTGCGTCCTTTTGTTGCTTTGCCGTCTGCTGTTGTCGTTGTGGTATTGGCAATGTTGTCGGCGTGGTTGTTGTCTGCGTTGTCGGCGTAGTAAGCGCCGATGCTGGTGTATTCCGCGGTCCCATGTTGATCACGTCGAAGAGTTGTTGGTTGTACTTGTGTGGTTTGATCTGTGGTCGTATCGTACGTGCACGTAGTATCTTGTTGTATATCCCTATCAGGGATTCGCCTGTGGTTGTATCCTTCCCAAGCCATATTCCATTGAAGAAGCGTGGTTCTAGCTTTGGGAACTGTTTTATTGACGAGACCAGGTATTGTACGGTTTCGCCGAATTCACACAGTGGAGTATGTTGCTCTTTGTGCCATCTGTTGTAGAAGCTTGTGAACCCGTTTGCGTGTATGGCGTATCTGTTCACGATGTAGGCGCTGTGTCGCACTATCCGCGGCATGATGGGGTGTTTCATGGTGATTGTCCTGTTGTAGCTCTGGAACATTTGTGCTCTCAGTGTTCGTATCTGTCCGAAGAGTGTGCGGTGTGCCCGTTGTACGCCTCCTTGTGATTGTGAACTGTATGCCGGTGAAGTGCGTGTAGTTTTGTTCCCCATTGTGTTTGCCGCTGCCTTTGTAAGTGCGATCAAGTAGTCTTCCTGATTTGATTGCAGTATCACGTGTGTTGTTCTGCCGCACTCTACCAAGAACTGCTGTAGCTGTTGTACGGCGTAGTCAAAGAGTCGTTGCTTCTCTGAGAGTTGTAGCGCCATCATCATGCCTGATTGTATGTCGATTGCTGTGAGTATCGGATGTACCTTGCTGTCGTCGAAGCCTTTTAGGTATGCGAAGTCTAGTTGTAGGATTGGCATTGTGCTCTGTTGCTTTGGGTGATTGTTTGCCCGACCGCGAGCCTGTACGCATGTTGGACACCAGCTCCTGTATGGAAGGTGTGTCACGTTGTGTTCTAGTATCTCTCGTGGTGTAGGCTGTTTTGGTGCTTGTACTGCTCGTGCCTTTCTTCCCTGTTGCTGTTCTTCATCGTCTGACTCCAGTTGTGCCGGGTACTGCTCTTGTTCTTCGAAGCCAGTCCAAGGTGTGTCGTGTGTCTTTGATTGCTCAGTTGTCCATTCGTCCTGTACTACCTTGATGTTTCCTCCTGCTGCTGGTTGTATCTTTGTTAGCCTGTACGTGCTCAACTTTGAGACGTCCGGTCCATCGTCTGTTTGCTCTGGTATGTAGTAGGATGCGCGTGGTTGTACGTGGACTCGCTTCCAGTATGGTCCTTCTCTGTACCAGTAGTCTCCACCGGGTTGTAGTTCCGATGGATGAGGGATTCCTTGTCCTGTCCCAGTCGTCTCTGCCTGCTGCTGTTGTATTGTTTGTCGTGGTTGCTTTCCTGTTATCCTCATTTGTGGTTTGTATTGTATTACTTGTGGTGTGACTCTCGATGTTGTGATCTCTTTCTGTTGAGATTGCTGCTGCCTTGCCGCCAGTTGCTGTTGTAGTGTGTCTGGCAGTGCTGTACCTTTCTTTAGCCTGAACACTGTCTCTCCTTTCCACAGTGTTGGCTGTGCCTGGTTTGGATTGTCGAGATGTTGGTATCGATCCTCTATCGTTCTTGTTGTGCCGTTCTCTCCTTTGATGATTGTTCTTCTGTAGTTCTCAAGTCTATCTGTCGAAACCGGGCACTGTGTTCGTGTTGGTGTGAACATTGTCTTCCTGTATTGCCGATGTACTCTGACGAGCTCTCCTTGGCTGTTGAATTGCCAGTAGTCTCCTGCATATCCTGTGTACTGTGCTCCTTGAGGTGTCAGTGTGGTTGTTGGTGCTATCATCGCCACCTGTCCTTGTTCTGTGTTGTCTACCTTCAATTCTGTTCCTCGTGGCAGTGTTGTGATCTCTGCTTGTGGGAAGAGTAGTCCATGTGACCGTGTGATGCTGCTGTCGAAGCCCTTGTCGTGGTGTATCCTTGGATTGTCATCCAACACAGTCTGGAATCCTTGTTCTATCAGTCTTGTCACTGATAGTATGGGCTGTTTGATGTCACACACGTAGAACGGTATGACAATGCGTTGTCCGTTGATGTTGTTCATGCAAACCCATGTGTATCCGTGCAGCTTGATTGGCTGGTTTGTCACTGTCCTCAGCTGTGGTCCGTTTTCCGGTGTCAGTGGTTGTATTTGTGACTCTGTTGCAAACCATGGTGGGCAGACATGTGTGGCTGCACCACTGTCGATCATGAGATCGATGTACCTGTTGCTTGCGCCTTCTTGTTGTTGTACCGTTGCTGTGGCAATGATCACTTCTTCAAGTCCAGAGACTATCAAAGGCATCTGTTCATTGCCTTGTTGTAGTGCTAGTTGTTGCTGATTGGAATGCAATTGTGTCTGGTCACTGTGGTGTCAATTTCCATCGTAGTGATTGTTGTGATACCAGTCATCTGTGAGGTCGTTGTCTTCCATGTTGTTGTTGTCATAGTTGTAGATGGCCGCTCTGTATTGCTTGGCCATGCATGTGTCCTGGTTGACCGCATCTGTAGCATACGTTTGTGGCTTGCTTTCCTTTTGTTCCATTTGCCGTAGTTGTTGTATCCTTTACCTTTGTGATATCCTTTTCCTTTTCCTTTGTTGTTGTATCCGCCTTTGAACGGAATGTGAAATACCTGTGATGTGTATCAGCGCGGCTGTAGCAAGTCTATTTCCTCTGGGCGGATTGAAGGCTCAAGGCCTTGACGTGTACAGCCACGGTGAGACCAAGCTGTACTACCGTGACATGTATCCAAGGGCATGTATACTCTTAACAATATTTCTATATATGCACATGCATTTATGCTTGTGTTTCACACTTGAGGAAAGCCTTGGTGAAAAGGCAGCTCACGATTGCCGCCGGCGCCTCAATTTCCGCAGTCCAATACTGTGCAGTGGGAGAGATCAGGATGACAGCGCTTTCAGCTTGATGGTCACCATTTGGGGAGATCGTGCGCAGAAGGCCAGAACGATGCCGAAGGGACTCCAAGAGCCACTCCAAAGGAAGGTTGGAAGGTCGTGACCCTCAGTTGTCCTCAATGAAAAGAGTAGGCTGCAATGACTCCCCTTGCGGCTCAAGGGGTCTTTGAGCCTGGCCAGGACGACTCTGTCTTCCAGGGCAACCCTGTGGTGGCCATGAAGGGAGTCCTCGTTAAGGCGGCGACTTGACCCTTGCCAGTTGGCTGGCTGGATGCACCATCCGTGGACTTGGTGAGGCTATCGCAAGTACGTGTTGTGATCTAACCTGTGCCGCACCAAATCACCGCAAACAGCAAGTCTGACAGGAGTGGCAGGGCGGCCGAAGCGGTTCTCTGATGGAGGCTGGGTGAGCGCATTGGCTATTTGGAGTTCAGAAGGCATGTTAGTTCAATCCGCAGTTTTTTTTTGAGGGGACAGCTGACATCGAGAATGGGAACCAAAACAAGTTTTTGAGTTCAGGTTTGTTCTCCAGAGCTTGCTTTTCCATGTGTGCCGTTCTCAACTGGGTTTTAGCTGCCCCATGGGTTTGCAGCTTCAGCGGGACCTCAATAAGGTTAATAATAATGATGAAGCAATAGTAAGAAGGACAACAATAATGAGACTAATGAACGCAAGGACATTGAAGAAGATCTTCGGTAGTACTGAAGCTAGCTGAGTTGGCTTTCTTCGCATGCACTTGTGCGTGATTTTTAAGAATAGATATGCTGCGCGTGAAAAAGAACAGCAACAGCGCGACAACGCGAGCCCTCACGGAGGTGCTAGCCTTCAATCAGTGAAGCCTGTGAGGAGGGTCGACCATCAACAACTCCTGGCTTTGAACATTGTTTGCTTCGGGCGGCTATCAAATCGTGAGCCCTCGGTGCGCTGGTGGTTTTTGCGATTTTCATTTAGCTCACTCAACTGCACAGCTGCTTTGCAGCTGTTGCACGCAATGCTTGACGCATGCTGCTTCACATGCATTGCCTTTGATGCTCTGTGTTGTTTTCGTCGTGAGGACGCCTCTGTGCGACACGTGCAGCTTCACAAAGCAACTGTTTACTCTGTGTCATTGGGTGGGACTGGCAGGCCCCACGTCCCGCAACCACCGAGTTGCTGGATTACTTTATTTGACCTCAGTGGCAACGTCGCTTCTTCTTCATTTTCTTGCATGGCGGTTGCTCACTGCTTTGTCTCTTATTGTGTGACGGGGCCTGTCTTGCCGCTTCGTTTGCTCTTGTCATTTGTCCAGCTGAGTTGAAGTATCCTCTTGCCATACGCCATCGTTTGTGGTTTCCAGCCTTGTAGTTCGGCGTTGCCGCTCGCCAGGCAGGATCCATGGTGCTGAATCCTAGCGACATGCCCGAGGCAGAGAAGGCCAGACGCAAAGATCTTCGAGCGCACGGAATCGGCATGGGTGTGTCTTTCATGGACGGTGCCCCGTTTTTGTGGGCTTCAAGGGACACCAAAGACACCGGCCCTTTTTGGGGTACCCCTAAAAAGAGACATACTCACGTTAAGGTCTTGGAGTGGTGGAAGATGGGTGGCAACGAGCAGACCATCACCTTCATCTCGCAGGCAAACTGCGCAGCGCCGAAATGTTTTGGTATTTGAAGCTGCTTGGGAAAACATGCTTCTGGTCGATGATGCCCGATGTCCAGCTGGCTAGACCACCGGCGTTCCTGGTGGTGGTCGAGCTGCTGGCAAGAATGCAGATGCGATGGAGATGAAGAAGCTTTCCGAGCAGGCCTGGATTTTCACTCCAAGACCATGCTAGAAGGTGTCTCACTTGGTAATATTTCACAAAAGCCGAGGTGTTGGGTGAGCCAGAAATGTACTCAGTCTACTGCCGCCTTGCGTCCGTTATTGCCTTAGAATTCCGGAATAACCCAAGGAAAGATGGGGCAATTGAGCCGAGGTGCAGCTTCGAAAGAGGGACGAGGTGCAGCTCAGCTCTCAGGGCCTTCCGGGCATTTGATATCCGATATCCCATGGTTTCCAGCCTCTGAAAATAAAAGAATCGGCCCAGTGGCAACAGCCTCACCTCAGCCGGGTGTCAAAGAAGTCCTAGACATAGGTCTTGTCCCTGAATGCCCATGGTCCCACAAACCAATCCCATTGGGTGTGTCTTTTTTCAAGGGACACCCCAAACAGGCATCGGTTTTTCTGTTGGTTTTTGTCAAAAAGGGGGGGGGTACCAACTCCCAAAAAACGAGAAACCGAACCCACTTCAGGCCTTTGTGCTACATCGCCTGCTTGGAGCCGAAAGAGGGAAACAAGTTGCCGTGCAACCGCCGGGTGGATGAGAACGGCTTCTGCGCCGCCTGCCAGAAAGCCGGGAAGGTGCGGGCACGAGACCCACATGGAAAGAAGGAGCCACAAAATGGTCGGTTTTCAGGAGGATATCCCTTCCCCCAAAAAAAGGGGTCCAAGTAAAAGCTTTCCCCTCCCCCCAAAAAGGGGTCCAAGAAAATGCGCCAGCAGAGAAAAAGGTCGGTTTTCTCCCTGCGCCAGGTGGCCCCAAGGCTGAACCTGCGCTGCCGCTTTGACGATGCACCTCGGATGTGAGCCACGAAGAAGATGGGCAGGTTTTTTGTTTTTTTTCCGTTCAGGGTGGCCTTTTCAGGCTCGTTTTGCATGGACTCCGAAGGGAAATCACCCATTTTTGAGGTTCCTCCAGACCCGCATCTTAATTTAGCTGTTTTTCCTTTGGGGGTACCCTCCTTTTGTTGGTTGTTGTAACGGGACACCTGCAGAAAAGACACCACCCAGTTCATGTTCCCCTATTTGCAGAGAGATGCCACTCATGTAGGGCGGACACGCGGGAACTACCGAATGTCCGCCATTAATCCACAACCAATAATGATGACTTGGAAGCTACGGTGCAAGCAACAGTTCGTCAGCCAACATGTTGTGATCGACTGACTAAATTCTTAACAGTAGCATTATTTTAGTTCAGGAGGACCTTGGGGGAAAATTTGGGGAACCACTTACATTCCACACCAACCAGGACGTCTTTTTGGGAGTTTTTCATGATATTGTGCCCGGCTCATTTTTTCGCATGATAAATCGGTTTGAGTCAGCGTGTGTCAGGCCAGCGCTCACTTCTGGGTCACCACATTCCACCCCGCTGCGGAGAAGGTCTTGTCCCTCACAGCCCCGGAGGTGCGAAGGTTAGGTGTCTTGAGGAATGGGACCCAAAGTTTTGCCTTTCCCTTTGAAACCAGAGCAAGGTGCCCTCGAAAGCCCGCTGAGCTTGTCGCCGAGCTTGCGACTCCGCGTGAGTCTTCAGGTGCAGCAGCTGGAGCAGGAGAGCCGCGAGGCAAACGGGCTGAAGCTGAGGGCTGATTACCAGAGCGATTCGGGTCCCGCGTCTTTTTTAATTATGAAAAAATATGATAATATTCATAATACATTTTTTGAATCAGGGACCCCCCCAAATAGGTGGTGTTCTTTTTAGCTTTGCTTCACAACCACCAAAAAGGGGGCGCCCTCGAAAACAGACACACCCACACGGCCTGCCTTTGGTTTGTCGCGATGGCCTCAGGTCTGTGAAAGCAGGCTGAAGGAAGCCTACTATGGCGAGGTCATGCAGGCTCGGCTCTTGCTCCATTCCATCCACACAGAGCTCTGTGACTATTCATATTAATCCCAAGAAAATCAAATATAAATTCATAATCGACAAATTAACCGTAAATATCATAATTATCATCTCCAAACAGGTCCACCTGCGCGCAAAGCCGGACAACTACAACGGAGAGTCCTGGCCTTGGGCATGGGCGAGTCTTGTGCTCAGCTTTGAGTCTGACTCAACTTGGACCAACTTTGCATCAACCAGACCCAGGCTTTTATTTGGAGGTGGTTAAACGTGCTCAGCTTTGTGTGGCTCAAAAGGTAGGCGCCCAAATGGGCCCTGGTAAATGGAGGGGACCACTTGTGGTCCCCTGGCTCATGAAACGACACGCGACTCGAGTCTGACTCGAGGACGCGGACCAACATCTCCTGCGTGGCTGCGCAGCCGGTCCCAGTTCGCGAGCACTCTCGCATCATGCAGGGGCCCAAGCTTGCTAGAGGCCATGTGAGGCGGCGGATGCCGTTTGGTTGGGACCTGTGTGTCATTCAAAGGGAACGTTAGGGGAACCGGGATCCCAAATCGGGAAGATGTTTGATCGAACAAGCCTCATGTCTGACTATCAAGGCAAGGCAGGGGCGTTGGTTCCGTTGCTGAGGCTGAAGGAGATTGATGAGCTCCTGGCAAAGTCCTGGGCATGCCGCTTGGATCAAATGAGATTGCCATGGCTCATTGCTTAACTTTGCAGTGACTGCTCAGGACTGAAGATTCCGTCGGGTTTGAGCATGTGAGAACACATGCTGATCTCATGCCGCGCATAGGGCAGAAGCACTGCAGCTTGCAGTGCAGCAGCTCTCGGGTTTACTGCTGATGGCACCGTGGAGTTTAACTGCATCGCCATTGAAATCATACTTGACAAAGAATAAAGTTCTGCAGTTACAGTACATATTTGCAGGGCAATTTCGCGGGGATGCATGTTGCTCTTGGGGTGGAGCCATCTTGAGCAGCGGTAAACATGCAAGCGCTCGCACCAGCTTGCATGCATTGGACAGCGGCTTGCATTCCAAGGGCAGCTTATGTGCGTTCGGATTTTTTGCACTCTGAGCCTGCAGATGAGAGCCAAAGAAGCTCTACCTGCTTACATTGAAAGAACAAAGGACTGATAGGTGCAAGTGCCAACCTGACACGGGTTCAGGCACCGGTGGGGCGACAACTATGTAGTGAGCAGGAAACCTTTGGGCTGTCAGAGTGATTTCTGACAACATCCCATGATCAGAGGCAAGGCCAGTTCTTGAGCGCCATGGCGCTGAATTCAAGCCGTCGCCGGCGCCTGTGCAATGGAGGCCGCTTGAAAATCGTGTTTTTTTGACCGGCCGAACACCTTCCCCTCGTGCAAACGCGAGGCTCCTTTCAGCAGATGCTGCTGATCCTGATAGGTGCTGCCGTCACCTCAGCTTGGGGGCAGCAATGGTGTCGTCAGGGTGTAGCTTGCCCTCAGGTTCTCTTTACCTTTGTGACAGCGTTGATAGCTCTGTACCTGGCCATCAGCAGAACGCTCAGTTTTGTCGTGGATCAGAACAATGACAGGACGCTCTTCGAGCTAGCAAGGCTTGCTTGAAATCTAAAGCGGCACACAGACAACATAATTAGTTGGGCTTTCTCTATGTCTATCGTTGCTGGCCAACTGGTGCGCAATCCACAGTTGCCTCCACTCAATAAACCAAGCGACTGACCACTTGATCTTGACCTTCTGGGTTTTTGATAGGCTCCTTTTGAACCAGGCTTTGATGTCTCGACAGGTGGCAGTTGGGAACCATATCCTTTGGTTCCAAGAGCCCTCCATGCCTTTGGGTGGGGCGTCTCACGTCGAATCCTGGCACGAGGTGGGGAGGCTCCGGGTTCCGCCCCAGTGCAGCGGCTTCGCCGGGCACATTCCGTGGCACTGCAGGTGGTGGAGCGCGCCAGCAGGCGGGGCAAAAGGAGAAGACGGGTTGGTAATTAAAACAGAAGCAGAAACGCTATGGGCCACGTTAGGTGGAAAACAAACTAGAAGTTCTTGGGTTTTGGCCGCTTTAGGTGGAAAGCAAACTAAAGGTTAACGGGTTTTGGCACCGCCCGACTGGGCTTTCCCCCCGAGTTCAGCAGGGGGTCAGCAGGGTTCGACTGAACCGCTTTTAGCAACTCTCTTGCGGTGCGAGTGGCTATGGCCTTGCTCTTGGTGGGGTGATGTTTTTAGACAAGAAACCCGGTGGGGTCCGTTTTTGGGGTTGTTCGAAAGGGACACCAAAAAGACCTTCCCCACATATCCCATTTTGGGAGGTCGTGCACTGTGAGACAAACCTATGTGGTGCTTTTGGCGCATGCATTGGGGCAAGCGATGACTGCATCATTCTTGCTGCCATATGAGTTGCCAGGTAGCGCCGAACACCTTTTTTGACATTGTTTGGCAACTTCCATCTTTCGCCCAAGCGGTACTTTGTAGTTGCTATGCTTACTAGCTAAATTGCATTTACGAACGCATTCGACGAGAAGCGATTGGCTGCTCTATGACAGCATGTCATCGGTGCTGACGTAATCTGACTTTGCTTTGAATCCCCTGTGGCCTGATGTGCTGTGCTGTGGCGCACTTTTGAAGCAGCAGCACGTAAGACGAGGGTGGGTGAGTGAGTGAGTGTGAGCGAGCGAGCGAGCGAGCGAGCGAGCGAGCGAGCGAGCGGGCGGGCGGGCGGGTGGGTGGGTGGGGTTGGGTGGGTGGGTGGGTGGGGTGGGGTGGGGTGGGGTGGGGTGGGGTGGGGTGGGTGGGGTGGGGTGGGGTGGGGGGTTGGGTGGGGTGGTGGGTGGTGGGTGGTGGGTGGTGGGTGGTGGGTGGTGGGTGGTGGGTGGTGGGTGGTGGGTGGTGGGGTGGTGGGTGGTGGGGGTGGGGGTGGGGGGTGGGGGTGGTGGGGGTGGGGGTGGGGGATGGTGGGGGGTGGTGGGGGTGGGGTGGTGGGGGTGGGGTGGGGGGTGGGGGGTGGGGTGGGGGTGGGGGTGGGTGGGGGTGGGGGGGGGGGGTGGGGGGGGGGGGGGGTGGGGGGTGGGGTGGGGGTGGGGGGTGGGGGGTGGGTGGGTGGGTGGGTGGGTGGGTGAGTGAGGGAGTGAGTGAGTGCGTGAGTGAGTGCAACTCGTGCCTGCCAGGGCGGTCCAGGGAGTAACTTCAGCCCCTCCGTTGCGACTTGGATCTTAGACATGGCCACATCCTTTTGCCGCTTCCCCTGCCGCATCCTTTTTGCGGCTTCCCCTGCCATCTCTCAGGTCGACAGCGCCGCCAGCGCCGAGCGACTGGAGGGTCAGCGCTCCCAGCGCTCCCAGCGCCGCAGTCTCCGGCGCGGGCGCGGGCGCTTTGGCTTCTGCCGCCGACGAGTGGAAGCCCCTGGCGGGCGGCAGAGCCGGGATCGTGGTCATAGCGCACGACCGGACGGATTGCTTGGCGAGGCTGGATGGCGATCGCCTGGTTCTATAGGGAGGATCAACCGCATTTGGGAAAGGCGAGATGGCACCCTGCAAACTCGTTTAGAAGCAAGAGCTCATTTCTCGCGTTTGGGCAAGAAGCCCCAAGAATCGTGACCAGTCCACGCTGCAAGCAGCGTCAACCCGAGCCGCTGCCTGGTGTTTCTCACATTTTCTCCTGTGGGTGACACAACGTGTTATGATCGCCGGCAAAGCCTGTTCCAGCAGCGGGACAGCAGCAGCACGTGCTTAGATCTTGGGACTACATGACTTCCAAGCTAGAGCACTTGGATCACTGCGATCCAGACCTGAACGGCAGAACACATTCTGAAACGGGCACTGGAAGGCCAGGGTGGAGCGTGAACCTGTTCATCGGGAACCTCTGAGCATATCGCTTCATGGGGACAAGCAAGCCACAGGATCTGAAGCCTGAACCCACTGGACGAAAGAGACACCACAAGACAAACCCCAAAACCGCAAAGCTAGACTTGAAGCCAGGCAGCGAAGATTTTACGGGCACCTTCTTCTTTCTAGATCCAAAGGGAACGAGTGACAAGTGAGATACCTTCAACATGACTACTCTACTGCAGACCCGAAGTTCCCCATGTTCTTCTACAAAGCTTTTGCGCTTTTGTCCAAGGTGCGTCTTAGATGCATCGCAAGTGGCGTAATGGAATGGGCGTGGCTCAAAATTAAAGAGCTGGGGTTACGCAGGTTTTAGTGTTTGGTTTCATTTGCCAAGGTGCTGTGTTGGTACCATATTTTGCGCCACAGCCGAGTGACTGAGTGGCAGGTGCCTGGACTCCTTGCTGAAGCAGCCAGACCTTGGGCTCTTCCGCTTGGCCGTCTCCCTGGATCACAGCCCCTCCTTCGCCAAAATGGAGGCCGGGGCGCGCGGGTGCCGGAGCTGGCAGAAGCCCAGGGCCAGTTGCAGGAGTTTTCCGCAGGATGGTTCTTCCCTCAAACATGTTTTGACAATTGGATAAACTCAGGTCGGTGAGACTTTGAGTGGGTCCCCTGCGCGCCTCTTATGGAGAGAGAGAGGCGGTGGTCCAGACGGTGTCCACCAAGCACCGCGTGGAGGTCTGGAAGAAGCCGGCGGATCCAAGAGACAAGGCAACTCGGAGCCGGACCTTGTTCAAAGATGGGCGCGCGGAAGTTTATAGGGAACCCACCTCACAAGTGGGCGGACATGAATCCCCACCGAGGTTTTGATGTCCACCAAAGGGTCTGTGATAAATTCAAGTTCGCACCCGGATGGGAACTGACCGTCGGTCCCCTCCGTTCTCTCCAGGGCATGGTAAACATCTTTCCGAGACGCGCTATGGCTGCCCAAGCCATAGCGCCTGAGAACATTGGAGCACCTCCCTGTTGATCAGGTGGCTGTTGCGAAAATTGGGTCGCACTTCAGATTCGCCCTCTCGCAAAGCTTCTTGGCCACATTCGTGTGAGCATGGGACAAACCAACGGGGCGTACTTGCGCGACCAGCCAGAGAGCCCAGCACCCAGAGCTGAGGTTTCGAGGTGGCGGGATATGAATTTGCGATTCTGCTGGAAAATGATTTGGTGCCCGCGCCGGACTTTCTCTGGTACTTTCGAATTACCGCACCGCTGCTGGAGAAGGACTCCTCGCTTTGGTGCGTCTCTGCATGGAATGACAATGGCTTTAGAGAGGTCGTCTCTGATGAGCGCCGCCTTTTCAGAACAGACTACTTCCCGGGCTTGGGATGGATGATTCGCAGCTCTGCCAAGGTGAAGGGCTCTCCTCTTCGTTTGGGTTGGGCCTCTGTGTCTCGTTTGTTGTCTTTCTTTGGCTTTCTTGCTATTTGTTTCCCTTTTGTTTGCTTTCTCTCCTCTGTGTCTCTCTTTGTTTCCTCTTTGTTTCCCCTTTGTCTCGCTTCGTCTGTTCTTTTTTGGGCATCTCTTTCTTCTGATCCTAACTTGTCTCCTTTCGGTCTCTTTTGCGAGGCAACGACACCTGGCCGCTGCTGAGGGACGTGTGGCCCCGCTTCCCCAGCACCGGCTGGGACCACTGGCTCCGGCACGGCTCTGGGCTGCGCACGCGCAGGGAGTGCGTGGCACCGGAGGTGCCCCGGACCAAGCACGTGGACTCCAAGGGGACCAACGTCAAGGCGGGGAAATGGGGGGGTTGGGCTCCCCGTTTGGCTCTGGGGGAGGCGTGGTTCCCTTTGTTTCCTTTTTTGTTGGTGGTGGTTTTAAAGGGAAGGCAAGAAGGAAAGCATTGTTTGTTTTGTTTTATGGCATTCCGAAAAGGAACGCCCTTTTTTTTTGGGGGGGGGTCCCCTGAAGAAAAACACTCAAGTTCTCAACATAAAGCTGGAGTAGCCCTGCAAAATTCCAGGAGTTTCTTTTGTTTTTGGCATTGAACCCAACCACAAGGGTTTCCCCCCAAAAAATGGGGCGTCCAAACTGGTTTGAGAAGCCCGCCGAAGCAATGAGTTGAGTCATCGGGTCATGCATGAGTGACTTAAAGCGGACAACAGCTGTGTCGTTCATGAGTTGATGGTTGCTGAAGGCCCCTGTGAGAAGGTCTGAGGCCGAGGAAGCAGCGGCGGGGCTAAAGGGCTGTCGGCTCCGTGCAGGATGCCGTTTCTTGCTTGCAACCTAACGTGAGGCCGGCTCTTCCATTGCCAAACTCCTGGAGAGGATGGCAACCAGCACACTGCCACATGGTGAGCTGGGCGACGTATCATATTTGCTGAGGCCACAGTTTGTTCCTTGTTGCATTTTGCGCTTGGTTCTCGGGATCCGAGGGTTGAATTCTGCGTGCTCAGGGACAGGTACGAGCCCAAACTGCAGGCACTGCTAAAGGAAGCAGAGCTGGTCGTCACCTTGGAGTCTCTCCGACGCGTGGCTTTTGAATTTCAAATGGGGAAGTCCCTTAAGTGTGGTGGAGACACGAATCCCCACCTTTCAAATCAGGTCCACCAAAGATTTGCATTCTACTTGTATATCTTCCATCTAGGCTCCTTTGGGGGCTTACTTAATCCTGGTTTGGATTCTAGAGGAATCCGAGTAGATTCCATGAGAAGGCCTGTGGAAATCATGACACGGGCTTCCCAATTCATTCTTTCGTGGCACTAGGCCTGTGAATTACAAGGCTTCGTCTGCCATGCGTGCTGTATTGCCAAGGAACTGCGGATGCTTCCGACGGCAGATACCGAAAGCTTCCGTATAGCAGAGAGGCAGGTGTGCAAACAAAGCAGACTAAGAGCCTCATCATTTCCGCAAATTGGTGCACTCTCGAGTGCAGGGTGCTTGTCCGATCGTTTGGGGGGAGTCTTGCTGCAAAGTGGTCCCACTGTGGATGGACAAAATCTATTTCGCGCCACCTAAGAAACCCTGGAATGATTCGATTTCAAAATTAGCTTCCCATTGTTTAATAGGTGGTGCGAAATGGGTGTGGCTTAAAAATCAAAAGCTAGGGTTACGCAGGTTTTAGTCTGTGGTTCTATTTGCCAAGGTGCCATGTGGGTACATTTTATTGAGCCACAGCCATGGATTTTGGTCCATCCACATGCCCAGAGGAGGGCGAGCGCTTGCCAGGAGTTCCCAGCGATTGCCACGAAGCTCCAGATCTATCCTGGCCAACCCAGGGGCTCCCACCGAGGCAGGGCGCATGCTCATGCACGGCCAGACCCCCAACCACCCCCAGAGGTTGAATAGGATATAGAACCACTAAAACATATCAATATATTAATATATATATATATATTAACATGACACATAAATACATATATAGATATATTATACACATACACATATATATATATATACATATACACACATAGCCGCAATACCCGGTTCGCCTGAGGGCGGCGGTTTCGGCATCAAACCGTCTTCGAGAAATTAGGCGCGACCCGGTCAGGAGTGATCCTGCTGCGGCATCCGCAGTCGCACGTGCCGGTGGCGTTGGTGGACAGGCGCCAGGCAAGATGCGAGGGCCTGGTGCAAAATCTGAGATGTTCATATGGCTGTGGGTCACAAATAGGTACCCAAAATGGGTGGCCCTGGTAAGTGGAAACATGGACCACAATCTGCGGGAAAGAGCTAGCAGTTAGAAACTGGGGTTGTTTCCCTTGCCAATTGAGCAAGAGGCTAAACTCTCTCATCTAGAGATATGTCTTCGGTAATTTTTCCAAACCGCAAGACAAGTGTCAGAAATCTTCAGGAACGATATAGTGAAACCCCAGCAACGATAACTTCCCATTCGAAATCGCCCAAAGCAGCCTTGGGTTTTGCCGCTCGCTCACGTGACTTGAATGGTAAGATTGGGTCCGCAAAGTCAGGAAAGTTTCAAGAAACTGGTATGCTTGCCAGTTACCAGGGCGAGGGACTACTGCCGGACAGCGAGCTGTGGCTGCCGCATCCGGACGTGGCCATCATGAAGCTTGGCAAATCGCGATCGAGCGATTTGTTTGAGGAATGAAAGAGAAAGAGGGAAGCCCCTGAGTGCCGTTGCAGCCCAGGACTGGAAAGCCAAACCAAGCATGCCAACAAGTCTGCCAGCAGGCCATTTGCATCAACTGGCGTATTTGTACATGCGCGTGCAATCGCTGCGTTCGAGCATTACGGATCTTGTCCATTGTAAGTGGCCTTGGAGGCTGGTATGGCATGCAACGCTCGACAGCTGGAGTTTGTCAATCGCTGCGAAGTTCTAAAGAAGCACTTCCCATGTGAAAATGGCTGCGGACATCAAGCATCTTGGCTTTGCCCTTCCAAGACAAGTGCGTGTGCCGCGTTTGCAGCACCATAATCACCCGTCAAAGAGCGAAAGCATAAACCAGAGCATGACTTAGTATGATACTGGATGAAGTCAAGCAGCGCAGCAGGCAAATAGCCAAAGAGCCGGCTCTGAAGTGTCAAGCCCCAAGCGCCAGGAGAGAAGACCCAAGACCTGCCTCCAAGCCCTGCGAAATCCCCACAATTTCCACAACCCCCAAACCCCCCTCTCCACAGCCCCCGACTTCCGAGTTTCCAAGCCAACATCTCGCTGTGAGAAGGCATACAGCCAGAAGCTACAGAGTCAAGAGAGAGAGAGAGAGCGAGCGAATGGAGGACAGCTGAAAGCAAAGCGAGGCGTGTCAGCCGAGGTCGGACCAGAGCTTCCGAGTTATGTGCAAGATAGGAAGAGAGACACTGCCATGCAGTGCTTGGTCACCGATGAGTCGCCCCCAAATTGTGCAGCCCATCATCCGGCCACAACGCGACTTTGTGCGTGCCTGCCAAGCCAGAAAAGGCCACGTGCTGCCTTTAAGTGTCGCCGAGTTCATTTGGTGCAGTTGTTCTCAGCTCTGATTGTCCTCAGCTCTAAGCTTGGGACGCCACAGCAACATATGTTCAGATTGAAGACTACCCGAGTCACGCTTTCCTGGCGCAGTTTCCGCGGACGAGACACGCTAGACCAGCACCCATTACTCACGAGAACGTGCCAGTTTGTATTTGGCAGGGACCACAATCAGCTGGCAGCTTATCGCGACGCAGCTGACATGCCGAAAAAGGGCAACAGAGCAAACAGAAGCACAGTGCTCTCAAAGATGCTTGCTGTACGTGGCGACGGTGAGGTGCGGATGGCCATAATATGGGGCGATTTTTGAGTTTGTTGTTTTCGGGGGATCCATGCGGAAATCAGACATTACCTTGCCCAGTAAAAGATACAAAAGCCAAGCCGGACGGTGCCAGGTGCTGCCGCGAGCCGCCTCCAGGAGATGCAGGCGAAGAAGTGCAGGCACGTTCGTTTTAGTTCCAGCAGGGGGCCCAGAGCTGCCAGGGCGCGAGGGCCTGAGGGCGTAGATGTAGGCTGGAAGGCCATTTTGTGAAGGGTACCCATTTTGGGGTGGAAATGTACCCATTTGGGGGTGGAATTTGCCAGACCTGGAAGCAGGAAAGGCCGATACCGACCACAGGTGCGCGCGAGCTGTTGAGGTCTTAGCGGCGCTCGCATCGTCCTCTGCCAGCTTCTGCGGCAGCAGCCGCAGCGGCATCGATGTCCGCCAACTGCAAGACACAGCTGGCCATCGCCAGAATCAACGTAGGCAGCTGTATGAGTTGAGCTCGTTCGAATCTAAGTCGTGCTCACACTTCACAGTTGCAGGCAGATAGAGATCAAGTCGTCGGCACTTCCAATGCAGGACCGGGTTCCATCACTCTGCTGTCCAGTTTTTTGTATGCGCCTTTCTCTTTCTTTTCAAGCCTGCCAGTGCTTTGCGTGTTCAGCCTGTCACCAATAGCAACACAATTTCTGCAAATTGGCGTGGCCAGGAAGGTGGAGTGGCAGGAGTTGATGGAGAAATCAGCGCATCCCCAACTCCAGTCGTGCCTTGTCGGACTTTGAAACCAGTCAAGCTGCTCGCGTTCCAAAGACATTCTCTTTGTGAAAGGTGCTATTGCTCCATCCCGACGCGGGATCACCAGGCTGGGTCCATGTGGACGTCGCATCAACGAGGGTTCTTTTCTTGGCTCCGATGGGCTTCTGCATGCGCGGAGCCAGGTTTGGGAAAGGCCAGTTGAGCCGCAATGAAGAAGCCCGGGGGCAATTGGAGGGTAGGGGCCAGTCCAAACCACAAACTAGGCGAGCAGTATTTGGCTTTGTTCACTCTGTACCATGGCTTTTGGGGAGATGGTAGTATAGTCTAGGCTTTTTCACATGTCATTTTTTCTGCAGAATTCTTGACGCCTGGTTCCCACAGATCTGTTGGTGCCTCGTTCTCTGCCTTACTGGAATGCGGGAATGAGCCTCGGGGTCTCCTAAAAAACCACCAGTTGGATGGTTTATTTAGGGTCATTCCGACTTATTCCCTGCCTATCGCACCAGCAAGCTTATGCCCTACCCCCCCCCCCCCCCAAACCCTAACACTAAGCTCCAAACCCTAAAATTCACAAGTCCCAAACCCTAAACCCTAAAACTCCCAAACCTCAAACGGCCCAAAATTTGGCCGTGCGCTTCTCCGCGCGAGGCTTTGCGGAGGTGCCCCATCTGGGCACCTTGCTGGGCGCGGAGCCCAGCTGGGCGGAGGCCGCCGAGCAGCTGGTGCGCCGCGTCCGCTGGGACCTGGCGGGAGCCGCGGACCTCAGCCCGGGGCCCCGGGCGGAGCGAGCGAGGCCGGCGGCCGGCGCCGGCCGGGGGCGGGTTTGAGGCGGGGTGAAAACCCGGGTTAGAACGGGTTGAAGGGGAAGGAAAGGAAAAGCGACATGTTTTCGGGGGTCCCCCCAAAAAAGGACATGCCCATTTGCTAGGTCCCAAACTGTTGGGGATGGTCCCAAAATAATACAATGTGCATCTCCAGTGCCATGTTCGAGGGAATCTGGATCACTGCCCCAATAGTCCAGGTTGAAATCTGGGGACATTTCATTTGTTCACACGTTGAGTGTTTTTTTTGGTGACGCTTGCCTTGTTGAGGTGGTTTAAAAGGGACACCCATTTTGAGGGTGCCCAAATGACATCCATATGTGTATGGCTGACTGGCCACACTGCCAGTCTGGCCTCAACATCAGAAAGGCCATCGCCTGCGGTTGAGAATTCAGTCATTGCCGTCGACCTGTGAGCTGCTTCTTCGGTTTGCGATTCCTTTCGTTGGCATTTTGCGCAGCATTGCTGAAGCTTGCTGCTGAGACCAAGTTTGTCGTATTGAATTCATGTTTGTACTTAGTACTCCTTATGTATTGCTTTTTGCCTCGACACCATGGACCAATGGAGCATCGAACAGTCTTGTTTAGCTGCTCTGTTTGGCTGAGGCCAAGAGTAATATTCCTTTTGACTTGGCCTGGGAGCATGTTCCAAATGTCAGTTGATTCAACATGGTTTTGATATTCTTGTATTGTTATTCACTACCCTTGGCTTTCAGCGATCGCTAGGCTAGTTTTTTTGGGGCCGCAACGGCTCTTTTTGTGGGTACCCTTGTTGGGGTTGGCTTGAAGGGAAACCAAAGGGAGCCCCACCATTGCCATGAAAGGGGGCGGGGACGGGGGCGGGACCCCCCGTAAAACAGAGCGACCAAGATGAGTTAGGGACTGGACTTTTCAGGGGTAAGTTGAACGCCAGCCATAGGTGCCCTTTCTGGTTGTTTTGGTGGAAAAATAGGTGCCACTGGTTTATCTTGTGGTTTAATCATCTACCAGGGCCATCTATTCCCCCAAAACGGACACGTATGACGCCAGTGCTCGGCACGAAATCCCTAGGAGCCATGTCCACCAACGAGCTGTGCCAGGCGCTGCTCTTGACAGCAACTGCTTGCCACGAACAACAAGAACATGTCTGTCCAGTAGTGATAGAAGTTCCCTTTCAAACCCACAGGATAATATTTTACACAATTTATTGAGCCAGTTGGGGTCTCGTTTTTTTGGGATCGGATTGCAGGTTTTTCTTCTGGTTTCCCTTTCAAATCACAAACAAAGGGGCACCCTTAAAAAGAGACACCCAATTCAAGCCCGCATGACAGGGAGCTGGATCCAATTTGCCCTCTTTCGACTTTGTCCTGGGCGTGGATTTGGTGAGTGACCCTCCCAAGGACCGGTGCCTGAGCCTTTTGTGCCATTTGATGCACTGAGAACATGCAGGAGTGTTCAGAGATGGTGCAGCAAGTGCTTCGCAACGCATCTTCCAGGCTATTCATTTCTAGTTGCCTGGCGAAAATTGCGGCAGAAAACGAGGAGCGGGAACGGGAGCAACGGATTCCACTTGCAAACAAGCCAGGTTCGAAAGATCGCAGTGTGGGCTCTTTCTGGACATCCATGACTTCTTTGTCAGGCGGAGCTACTTGGGTGTGTCTTGTTTTTTGGAATCCCTTTCTGGTTGGTTATAAAGGGCAATCAAAAGGAAACCAACCTTTATGGTTCCCTCATGAGACAACCCTTTGCTCCGTATGGGATCAAAGGGCGACTTTTCAGGTCGTACTGCCTGGGATGGTCCAGGACCCCAAGATAGACTTAACCCCCGTTCTCTTTTTGGGAATGCACCACCCTTCGGTTTAAGTCTATAGTCCAAAAGTGGATCCCTGGGATGGTTCGTTTCCTCAAGTTTTCTGGGTACAAAGGATGTGGGGAATGAGATGGATGTTTCATGCAGGTGCAGGAGAGCAGCAGCTCTCAGACCCGGGGCCACTAGGCGTGCAAGCTGCCCTTGGGGGTTACCAGGAGGCCGGATCGGACTCCAAAGCAACGTGTTTAAAGGATAGGTGTAAGGGGATACCTGAATGTGGCCACGATCGTTAATGGGGAACCACATCAAAAGTGTGGTTGGTGGACATGAACCCCACCTAAATGATGCTTACTAAAGGGTCCCGAATGATTCCACACACCCATTACCGCAGGCCGTGAAGCTCCGAAGCGATGTGATGGACCTATGGCACCGCCGCACTGCTGAAGAGGCGGTGTATGCGATGCTGGTCCTCATCGACGGAGCGGCTCCTGGGATGACAATTGCATGGGGCGGGGCCGAGCGCCGGGTCCTTTTCTTGAGGTGACGACCCTCTCCTATATGGCCGCTCAGCGGCCCGTTCCCACGTCCGAGACGATCTTCCGAGCCATCGCAACCTGATTGGCAATGGGATTGGTTTTTAATCGCAATCTTCAAATGAGTGCCGAGCTCAGGACAAGTGCCAGGACCAGTTTCGCAACTGCTTCACGCAACCGCGCTGTCTTCAGAGCCTTGCATGCCTTTCACAGCGTCTCGGCCAAGCTGCAATCAAAATTGATGCAGATATGATGCATTCCTCGCGGCACATTACTAACGGCACTGCATGAAGCTTTGCAGTGCTTCTTTGCTTGTGGCATGCTGCATATCCCATACGAGTCAGGTGTGGTCTTGCCGACCAGTCATGCTCCTACCGTTGCATCGTGTCCTACCAGAGCGACGCCTTCACGGAATTCTCCCTGCAGCAGGGCTGCAGAGGATCTAGGTTGCTATCAATCCCTCGAAACGTGGTGGACAATCAACACAATGTTCGGTCAGAATTGCCGGTAGTCTATGGTTAATTTTTGAAGGGCATGGGACTCTCACTGGACTTCCCGTGTCTGTGGCAGCAAGTGATTCTTACCGGTCATGTGAGCGATGCCCACAAGCTCTCTGGAAATTCCCTCCCAGGTGCGCTTTGCAGAAACAGAACCTGCTGAACTCGCAGATTGAGCGGCCGCAGACCCCCCGTGCGAAGCCCATGGAGACGTTCAGAGGTGCCGGGCACGGAGCTTCGAGCATGGAGGGACAGTCCAGCGCCCCCAAAAGCCCAATTGGCCCATTTTAGTCTACTACAAAAGCCGAAAAACACCTTCACAACCATGCTGGTAGAACCAAAAGCCCCTGGGTTTTGGGCGCCTTCCGATGATTGCAAGGACTTCAGAGGCAAGGCAGCTGGCAACGACTGCTCTGCGGGAGACATATTTAGATTCTAACTGTTTTATTCAAAGATGGGACTCTCCACATATTGGAAGCCTCACAACTCCTTGGCTCCGCGCAAATTTCTAGGTGCAGAGCTCACGCACGAGGTGGCGGAGAGCATCCTAGTGGGCCATTTTGATCCAGGCAGCGACCATCGTCACAGTTGGTTGGTGGCAGCTGGGTCGAATCCGGCCTACGAACAGTTTGCCTTGCAGTGCGCCGGGGAAGCGACAAAACCGACTCAAGACACGTGGTTTACATCGCTTTGCAGGTACCAGCTTTGGTACAAAGGCTCAGGCAAGAACACCTTTTGGTGCTTGACTCAGTTTTCGTCATGACAAGTGAGCATGCTGAGCGAATTCGATTGTTTCAAGCTGAATCAGAGGTATCATCCTACCTTTCTGGTGGAGGCTTGCTTGCCCAACAAAACACCCAAAGTGGTGAGCTTGCTGTAGGCTTTGGATGGCGCCAAGCTTTGGCGAACCAGAGACTATCGCGTGAGGAGGAGGGACACGTGCAGGGCTCAGCTCCTCCATTTGAGCTCCCTGGCAACCAAAGCCCAGGCCAGGTATGTGGGATTTTTCCGTGGTGGACAACGGCATCATTTCAGAGGACGCCTATGGCGAACATGCGACTATCACATTCCAATGCCAGCCCGAGTGAAGAGAAGCATCCAACGCATTGGAGGAGAAGTGGCATCTCCTGGGTGCGGACGACGACCTGCAGTGGCTGGTGTTGTTCTATGTTTGAGCCTTAGGTTCGCAACGTTGGCACTAGATGCAATTGATAGTCCTGTTTCACATTGGACTTCAGATTCCGTGAGGTAGGTGTTGCTCGAAAAGCTGGGCTGGCGTACAGGGGATGCCAGGATCCCGGATTTGCCGTGCGTTGGGTGACTCTCTATAGTCTTCAGGGCCCCATGCTTGAGTTTCCCATGTCGAAATGGGTCTTTGAGGCTCGGTACTCCATTTTGACGGTTTAGAGTCAAACCACTATTTGGGGGGGTCCCCTAACAAGAGACAGCCAAACGTCCTCGGTTCTTTCGAGGCCTGATTCTGACACCAGAGGGGCAGATGCCGAGCCCGGAGCATTCCGAGGTGGGCGCCAGCTCGATGGGATCGGTCAGGGGACACTAAGCCACCCCCTGCCTTTGTGTTGATTTCAACATCACCTTTTGGGCCATGTGGCTCTCAAAATTGGGGAACTGGTTTCCGTTCGGTTTTTCTTCCACCAACCCCAAGAGGGTACCCTCCAATTACAGCAGCATAGACCCAAGATAACGTGGGAGATTTGACCGGAACGGCCTTAAAGCACACAAACAGCACCTGACCAGCACCCTGGCCAGAACTTGCAGCACCCACCTGGACCGATTTCGCAAACAAACCCCACCACTTTAGAAGTAAGAACCCTAAATGTGAAGCTATCTTGGGAAAAATGCGCCTGCGCCTTCACCAGCACAACCAGCACGCCAAACAGCACCCCAAAACAGCACCTGCACCATTTTCCCAAACTGCATGCCCTCTAGTTTTTTGCCATCAATCTCGCAAAACGCGCCCGTAATTAGACACCAGCACCTCCGAACAGCACACCCCAAGCAGCACCCACCCTGCCGCCAATCTCGGACAACTGCACCCGCACCGTCACGTGCACCTCAAACAGCACCCTGAACAGCAGCAGCAGCACCTGCACCGGCACCCCAAACTTCATGCCCAATAGCACCCTGCCGTCAATCTCACAAAACCCTCACCGTCACCAGCACCCCAAAACAGCACCTGCGCCAGCACCCCAAACTGCATGCGCCCTAGCACGCAGCCGTCAATCTCGCAAAACACTTCCCCTCTTTATTAGAAAATACACGAGCATAGAACCCAGATAGCAAAAACTGCACCTGCGCCAGCACCAGAGACTGCGGGCTCCCTAGCCCTGCCGTCAATCGCAAAACCGCGCCTGTGCCCCAGACAGCACCGAGCACCCGGCCTTCAATCCCCACAAAAAGCGCAGGGTTACCAGCACCACCCCGCACCAAAGCAGCACCTGCCAAACTGCATGCCCTCTAGCACCCGGCCCGTCAGTCTTGCAAACATGCGACCGCACAGTCACCGGCATCTCAAAAAACGCCACAAGCAGCAACCCAAAACAGCACCTTCACCAGCACCTCAGACTGCATGCCCCTTAGCACGCCGTCAATCTCGCAAAACTGCGCCCGCACTGTCACCAACATCCCCAAAGCAGCACATGCACCAGCCCCCCAAGGCTGCATGCCCCCTTGGACCCAGCCATCAATCTCGCAAATCACTTCCCTTCTTTAGTAGAAGTTAGAACCCCTATAGCTTTCGGCTATCTGGGGAGAACCCTCTAACTCTAGCTTTCAGATATTGGGGGAACAATAACACACCGTGTTGAAATGGGTTGCCTTGGGATGTTGGGGACGACCCCTACCCATCGAGGCGATCGCTGCTGCCATTGCCAGGGCGGACATGAAGCCATGGGAGCTCGAAGCGACCAGCAACCCGCCAGCCCCGTCCCCAGCCGTTCCAACAGATTCTTGGGGACCTTTGTTGAGGGCTAAAGGAAAAGCGGATTTATGATGAAAGACTTTTTTGGCCATATTTTAAAGAGCACTGAGGTGGATCCTGCTAATCCTCCGCCTCTCATAGCTCCTGAGACACAGGAACCTGCTCCTCTTCTTAGGGCAATGGCCTGAAAGGCCCCTCAATCCTATGCCGAGTTGGCAATCCGTTAATGTGCTGCCTGCCTACGTGGCTGCATTTTCTGTACATTCGGGCAGCTGCGTCTTTCCGCAGCTTTTCTGCCGGAGATCTTCGGTGCGTGCCGCACCAAAGCGTCTGAGAGTCGGTCGCAGCCTCCATGCTTGCACGGTACCAAAGAGATGCGCGAGGGCAGCTTGGTCTGGTTGCTGTGCGCTTGATTTCAAAGCACCAACTGTCAGACTTGCGCTGCTCCCGCCTGGCTTATGAGCAAGATGATGAAGAGGAACGAAGCCAGTCCAAGAATCCCAAGCTGAAGATCCCACGACCTTCAGAGCACAGCAGACTGGCAGCTATGTCGCTGGGTGGATCAGTGTTCGAGGGCCACCTGCAAGTGCCACACCTACTGACCTGAGGGCTAGAAAACTTACCTGGTGCAGGTCCAGTGGGAAGGGCACCAAGCCCTTACCCTTCCTTTGTGCTTGTCACACATCTTCCATTTTTTTTGTTTGAACACGCGTCGCTTTGTCTCCATACCGTGGGCACCCCAAGGCCCCTGGGCTCGGGCGGTGTGGCTTGTCCTACCGGCCATGACCTCAGACAGCTCGGGAGTCGGGACTTCCCCATGAGACGTCCAAAGCATCAACAACATGTGTCCTTCAATTTCACTTGGGGGTTTTCGGGTTTTCCTCCAAACAGGTGGATTCCAAGAGGGCACAAGTCGCCGCAAACTCCTTGGCCGCTTCGAACCTCCGCGGCGATCGCTTTTCGCCGCAGGTTCGAGGCGGCGGTGGACGTGCCGGCGGGCGTGAAGTCCCAGCGCCGGCAGCTGGGATGGACGACCAAAGACCGGACGTTGCACGCCGATGCCCCGGGATTTTGAGCGGGGACGAGCCTCCCAGTTTGGGTTGGTGGACATAAAGCTTTGTGTCCCACCTAACAGGAGATGTGAAAAAAAACGCCCAGTTTGCCTTGCTGGCTTGGAAGACCATCATTGCTTTCATACAGAGTTGTGGCTTGCCAGGACATTTGTTGCTACAAGGCGGTGTGCAGTATTCCAGATCTGGGCCTTGAGTCTGAGGAGGTGGTTATTTCGGTGGATCCTGCCAGACTTGTGACAGCAGTTAGAGCATGAAGGCTTTCCAAAGAAAGCTGCAAGGCCAGAGATGTATTTACTTTGGCAATCCGCAAACAGGCAGGGACTCAATCCCGAATTCCTATAATTTGTAGTATACTTTAGAGCCTCCGGCTCAGTCCGCCGACATTGGCATCTAGCTTGTCTCCTTCTTCCTCTCGCCCGTGTCCCCCTAGTATGCTCTGTCCTCTCTGGTTCCCCCATCCTCCCCGACACGCCGAGCAATGTCGGCGGAGTGTTGAGTGCCACCAAGAGGGTGCTCCCAAAAAGGGCGCCGAACCATGCCTCCGAAGGCTCGCCGTTTAGGGCACCTTAGTGCTGGGTGGTATGTCATGGCCACTGCATGTCATTTTGGCGGGGTGCGCGGATAAGCTGATTTCTGAGGGGTGTTGAGGTTGCCCCTTGTACGGCATTCTTGCTTGCGAGAAGCGTGGCTTAGCATGGCCCAAGTATCCGACACGAAGGGCATTGGGGGCGACACTTGGAAGGAAGCTGGGGTTGGGGAATTTGCCAGGACATTTGGGGGAACTGGGGGGGAAATTGGGGGGAAGTCGGATGGAAATTGAAAGGAAAGTGGGAGGGAATTGGTGAGAAAGTAAGGCGCAATTTGCGGGGAAGCATTGGGGGAAATTAGGGGAAATTGGTGCCAATTGTCAAGGAAATCGGAAAACACAATGTTTTTTTCAATGGTGTCAGCAAAGGAAAAACACCGAACACCGTGTGTCTCAAAGTTTTCCGCAAAAGGCAGCACAAAACCTCAGCCGGCAGAAAGAGGCGGCGGGAGGATTCGAGCCTGGGACCCCCGTTTCTCCAGACCCGCTCCCCGAAGACTACGTTTAGTGGAACGTCATCAAATTGCCGCGCGGTACGCGGGGGAGGGGGGGGGGGTGGCGACCGAAAAACCATGCGTATTTGACGTGTCCCGGGGGGGGCTAACGGGGGGGTTATCCTCTATCCTCTCTTAGGTATCCAATAGCCCTCTCTTAGGTATCCGACACGCCGAACAATGTCGGCGGACTTATCGACACTTATCGTCAGGTACGCGCAAACACAAATATCTCAAGGATTCAAGAGCCCACGTCATTGATTCAACTTTGAGCCAGCCCAACTGAGAAGCGACAGCACCAAACAAACCCCCAAAGCGGATCTCTCGTAGTTTGTAGAAGCGTGTGCGCTGCTTATGTAGGCACCGCAGCCTGTCGAACCACGAGGCTACGCCAAAGTCCAACCCCGCGGATGGGCAAGCGCCCTGCTTCCCAAACAAAGCGAAACGAAATCGGACCAGGCGAACAGCTGCTGGCATTTGCGGGGGGGGGGGGGGTGCGATGTGAGTACTGTAAGGAGAGGACGGGTCCAGGCTGCTGCTGCTGCAATCTTTGGTACGGCCGGACTTGGGCTTGACCGTCCTGTCGTTGGACAGCAGCAGCTCTTCCATCCAGGGGGGAGACGAGAGCTGGACACCAGGAGCTGAGCCCATCATCCGCGCGAGCCTCGGTGAGTCACAAAGTCGAGAAAACTGGGTGCTTGGGATGGCCCAGGTGCGCAGCGGTGTGGGCTGGAGCCCAAGGCGAAACCCAAAGCAGCCCCGCGGCCGCCGCCACTTCCATCGTCTCCCGTGCGTCCCAAAACGGTCCGAACTGAACCGGACGCCGAACCTGTTCCTGGATCGGAAGAGCCGTCCACCGTAGTTTCAGAGGAGAAGCTCCTTGGCTTTGGCGTGGTGGGCGGCAGTGATGGCCTTGACACAGAGGAGGTGAGCTCCTGCATGCCGCTGCCGATGGGAGATGATGGTCGCGCCCCTCCCCAAACTGCACCACGTGGAGGTCAAGTGGGAGGCATCGGGCGCTCGGCGGGGGCGAGCATCAGCAAGCCCTCTACCCCTGCTGGCTACAAGGATGCACCTTTGGTGCGACCAGACATGGCGGCCGGAAAACCCGGTGCTTTGGTGCAGGAACTGGGGTCGGCCGGCACAGATGCAGAGATCCAAGCCACCGCCGCGGCGAATCAAGAGCGTTTCTTGGTTGCCCTTTGGTGTGACTGACCTAGCTCTTTGGTTTGTTGTAACTTCTTGGGAAGTGAGGAGATGCTGACCAAGCCAATCACATGCGGGAGATGTGGATCGCTTTTCGTGGTCATTACTCCGATGGGTTGCCACCCAAGAGGTCATTTCTGCTTGGCTTCCCTTCAAACGGGTGTGTTTCTTTGTGTGTGTGTGTGTTTTGGGTGCCTGTTTCCACAGCCAAAAGAAAGAACCAGTCACCAATTGGGTGGTCCGGGGTGTTTCCAAAACTCCCCACTGGGGCGCCACTTGGACCAACTGGGAACGTGTCAAACTAGAGGGCCCCCAAAGTTCCAGGGCTTAATTCCCCATTCTTTCAACATCCTTCTTTTTCAAAAGCCAGGCGTAGTGGTCCTCAAGGGGTACCTTCTAAAAGCACGGCACGCACCGACCCAGCTGCAGGTTTCGTGGCCGCCGCCTTCGCCGGCGAGACGGGCGACGTGCAGCAGCTGCTGGGCCGAGCTGGGGTCCGTTTGGATGGCCTGGTGGATCAAGGCAGTGGGGAAAACCACCCCCCGCCAAATGCACGTGTTGTTGGACCCTGGAAAATGTGTTTTGCATGTTTGTTTGTTTTATTGTTTGTTTGCCTTTGGAGTTTTCCTTTGGATTGTAGGTTATTTTCGTTTCTCTTTTTTAGACCCCCAAAGATCGAACATCCCGATTCGTTCCGCAGGCCGCTTTGCGAGGCAGACTGCTTTGATGGCTGCGGCCACCCGGGGGCGCACCGATGTGGTGCGGGTTCTGTTGGAGCGGAGACTCGACATTTTCTGTCTCAAAGAAGCGGGGCTTCCCACCCCTGGAAATCCGTCTAGAGTCCCATGCTCCCGCTGGGGGAGAAAGACGACTAGATGGTTTGTCTCAAAATAGTGCCCCCGAAAAGCATAGTTGGTGTCCTTGTGGGTTCCCTTCCAAACCAGCCAAAAGGAGATTCCTCCAGGTTAAAGGACATTGCTTCAGTATTTGCTTCGCCCGAATTCTTTGCAGCTCTGGATTGCACTCAGGAAGGCCAACCCGGATGTCAAAGACCCTGATGGGTGGACGGTAGCTTGACAGAGGCATGCATGCGATCGAGGCATTTGTTGCTGTCAGAAGGGCAGGCATGCCTTTCCGAGGCATTGATGCATGGAATTCATGGACAAAGGATTGACGTATGCAAGCTGCTGCTGGATGCCAAAGCAGACTTCCAGCAGGCGCGGGCACCTCGTTGTGTCATTTCCCCATGTGGGTGCTATCCTTTCTTAAGGGGGAAACCCTCAAACAAGATGTGTTTGTTTCCTTTCAGTTTCTCCTTGAAACCAGCAAAAACGGGGTACTGGGCCTCGGCCAGGCCGCTGAAGATGGCTCCACGCCCTTGATCCTCGCCGCTGCCGGAGCTCGCCATGAGCTGTGCAAAGCGCTGCTCGCAAAGAAGGCGAGCTTCGAGTTCTCGTAGCACGCCAATCGAGCGGCGGGTTTTTGAGAGGCCTTGGGCCTTGGGTTCCAAAAGAGAAACCAAAGTCAAAACAGACGAAAACAGGTTCCCTCTCCTGTTTTCCTGTTTTGAGATGCGTCGAATGCGCACTGCAAGGCAGCTCTGGGAGTCGCAGATGCTGAAGGCACGTCCTGATCGCTCGTGTTAGACCCGGATTGATCTGGAGGACAATACTGGTCAGCATGCCACCCTAAGACTTAGATCAATCCGCTGGCAACCATCCCTGAGTACGGCCCTAACTTGACAGTATTCAATTGGAATCTTTGGCTTCAGGCTGTACAGCTTTGCACCACGCAGCTCGCAGGCCAGAGCTCTGTCGCGCGACTCGCGTACAGCATCTCGCTCAGGGGGCATGGTGCATCCGTCGTGACCCTCTTGTCCGCGCGCGCCAAGCTGGAAAAGCAGGATCTTCAAGGTGAGAAGTAGTTCAATTGAAGTCCAAGTTGCTTTCTGTGGGCGAGGCCGCACGCCTTTGCTTGCAGCTGCATCAGCTGGGAGGGCAGACACGGTGCATCACCCGGTGTGCTCTTGTGCCTTTTTCCCTCAGCGACTAAATTTCAGCATGGCTCCTTTTTTGAGATGACACAACGCAGCACAGCTTCGTTCTCTTGTGCTTGCAAGGTTCGGCTGCTTCTCGCACAGGGTGCTGATACTATGGCAACTCAGAAGCAGTATGGATGGACATCCTTGATCCATTGGATCCTTCTCATATTTGGCTGCCTTGTTTTGGCTAAAACGTATGCTCGGCCATCACGCCAAGGCATCGGACACCATAGGACGAACAGCCAAAGAGCTTGCCACTGCCTACCAGCACGACCGCGTGCTTAAGGCGAGTGCGAGAGTGGCAGATACAAGAGATAATTTGCTGCATTGGAGGTGCTGCAAGAGAAGCGAATTAAAGAATGAATGCAATCAGAAAAAATAAAGAAACCAGATGCATCTGTTGGTATGATTCACTAGCACATATGCATAGCATATTTGCACGATAAGCATCAGTAGGAACACCAAGTAGGGAAGAGTATCAGCGAGTACCCAGCAAGGAAGCTCCCAGGGGAACACGAAGCAAGAACCAAGATTGCTCAAGATTCCGATTGTTCAGGACTCGTCCCAGCGAATCTTGATTCAAAGCACTGTCAGGCCGACCAAAGACCAAGAAGCAAGATTGCTCAGGACTCCTAACAAGCCTTGGTTCCCTATTGTTGGAATTCCTGAAAAACTAAGGTTTGCTGAGAAGAGTCCTGAGCAATCCGGGTTCTTGGTCTCTGGTCCCCTGGGAGCTTCAACGTGATCTTAAAACTTTTGAGTTGAGGGATGAAGGCTTAAATAGGGCCAAGGTTTGAGGAGAGTCAACAGCAAGCTGAAGAGCTTCAAAGCGCTTTACAGCGCTTTCAAGCGCTTTAGAGCGTTGAACTGAGTGCTCAAAGCAATATGACCCAATTTGACTAGGTCCTGAATCCTGTCCCTTACATTACCCTTTTATTGAGTGTGGTTTGTATCATGTGTTGTCTAGCTATACGTTTCTCACTCGTATTTGGCACGTTGACACAAGGCTGTGCTGTACAGGGCCCTTTAAATACGATTGCTTAAGTCGCTGTGGTGCAGATGTGACACTCAATGTTGCTAAATGATTACACCATACATGTTATGATATGTGTCGTGGTTTGGGCTTTCGGAGTTTCGGTTATAGCCAAGCAGTCATTTGTTCGATCAGAGTTACGTTTTTGGTTTACACATACACATCGGTCAATTTATTTGTGGTTGTGCCAACAAAACACGATGGATTGAAGTTTGCCGTTGAATATTGGCTCTGGCGCTTGAATCTTCAATCTCAAGGACTGGGTCCCCAAAGAAGCTTTAAATCACGATCAGCACCCCTCTTTCAGGTAGCTGCAATAATTATGTGCAAGTTCCAGCTCTTAACAAGGGACTTCTTTTCATACGCAGGCGGAGTGTTTGAAGTGTGTCCATATTTGGCACGACATGTCGCTAAGTGCCTCCAGCTAGTTTGCCGGAATCATACTCCCATCTCTACACCATGGTCTCAGAGGCTCCGCAAAGTTTAAATCCATTCTGTTTGTTTGGTTGTGAGCGGGGAGATAATGCTCATGTGTAGCATCAAGTGCATTTATATAATGGCTGATGCAGTTCTTCATTCACGTAGCAACTTAAAAATGATTGGACCGTAAGCTGTGGCCAGGACACATCTCAGTGAGTTGCCATTATTTGTCTCAGCTAACTTAACTTCTATCTCACAAGCTGAAAAGGTGGTTGTTGCGGGTTGTAGAATATGTCAATGTGTATATGTGCACACATGTACGCATCGATTTGTTCGAGGCTGTTTGGTGTCTGACCTAAAGTTGAGGCATGCATTTGAGTAATGGCTTAATATTTTTTTTATTTATTTTTTCGGAGTATTGTATATATATATACATATCATATATATATATTCTTTATATCTAATATACATAAACCAACATATATATATATATATAGTGCGATGCAGACGCGTCCTCTTGCCGCTGCTTGCAGCGACAAGCGGCCAGCTGGCCAGCCGCTTGCCGATCTCCGGTTCCAGAGCTGTAGGAGTTGCGCCAAGGTCCGTTTCTGATCCCGCGCACGCATGTTTTCTCGGCGTTCATGCTTTCTTTGCGCGGACTATCTTTCAACTCGTGTGCGTAGCGCGGAAGTTCCTGAACTTGCCTTGACAATAATGATAGCAGCATCCGCGTCAGGCACCTTGGCAGTGGTCCAGGGTGGAATCGAGCGCCCGAAGTCCTTGTAAATGTCGCCCTTTGCATCCCCTGCATATCGCCACCAGGTGACGTCACATTTGAGCTCCATGCGCGAAATGAGCATAATAAATGAAATGAAGCAACATGATGATGATGATGATGATGATGATGATGATGATGATGATGATGATGATGATGAGATGATGATGAAGTGATGATGAGATTATGTGATGATGATGAGATGCTGATGAGATGAGATGATGAGATGAGATGATGAGATGAGATGATGATGAGATGATGATGAGATGATGATGATGATGATGATGATGATGATGATGATGATGATGATGAGATGAGATGATGATGATGAGATGATGATGAGATGATGATGACATGATGATGAGATGATGATGAGATGATGAGATGATGATGAGATGATGACGATAACGCTGACGATGAGGCTGGCGATGAAGATGACGATGACGATGATGGTGAGGATGATGATGATGATGAGATGAGATGAGATGATGAGATGAGATGATGATGAGATGCTGATGAGATGATGATGATGAGATGAGATGATGAGATGAGATGATGAGATGAGATGATGATGAGATGATGATGAGACGATGACGAAATGATGATGAGATGATGACGATAACGCTGACGATGACGCTGGCGATGAAGATGACGATGACGATGATGGTGAGGATGGTGATGATGATGAGATGATGATGAGATGATGACGATAACGCTGACGATGACGCTGGCGATGAAGATGACGATGACGATGATGGTGAGGATGGTGATGATGATGATGATGATGATGACGATGGATACATGTAGCATGTTTGTTTTGCTCGTGGCTTGTTCAAGGACGTCAGTGACCTGCGCTTGACTCAGGCTGGTGGAGTTTTTTGGCTCACCCCCTGCATGACGTATTGCACGCGAAAGCACCAACCATGGATGTCCCTTCAGCATCAACGTCAAAAGCAGTCGGGGGGTTGACACCGCTGTATGCTAATGCAATCGGTCTCGCTTTCTTACCTTGCGGAGCTGCATTGGTGTTAGCTGGCAGGATGATCCCAAGAGGTGTGGCAAGTTTGCAAAAAGACGCAGCAAGCTGAGCAAATCGAAAACAAAGCGCCACATGATTTCCATCCCCAGCAAAATTGAGAAAGGGGGGCGACCCCCTTCAACTCCATTCTCCCGATGTTGAAGCCAACCACTTTCTTTCCTCGTAGAAGATGGCTTAGTCGCAACGCCATGAAGCAGATGAAGCAGTGTGCCCACCCGCAATGCGACTTCCGCGTGACGCAAGCGAAAATGGGCGGCTTTTGTTGCAAACGTCGGAGTCTCAGGACGGAGTATGTGTTTGATTCGCTGGGATCCATTCACGGAGGCGCTCCTTCAGGTGTACTTGGGGTGCCCCAAACAGCCGTGTGCCAGCAAAGAGGGGGTGAATGTAGGACCATTGACGCTGTTTCCGAGGGGTACGTGACATTCTTGATACCAAGAAGGATGTGAGAATTCCCGGTTGTGGGTCAAAAATGGGTAGGCAGAATGGAACCCTGGTAAATGGAACCAACTAAAACCTGCGGTCCCCTGGTGGTGTAATTTTGACCCATACCCACATATGACTTTCTCCGAGGTTGCCACGCGACGCACGTTCGCGGGGAAGCACCAGCTCATGGTGAGAAATGCAACAAGGCGCGGCCCAAACTCATGAGATCCCGTTGTGTGCCTTGGTCAATCGGCTCGTTTCAAACGATGAAAGGATCCATATTCTGTTCTGCGGAAGGTGATTGTGGCTTTTCAGGCTTGGACCCCTTCTTTTTCTGGTTATAATGTAATGATGACCCCACCACTTTTGGAGGGGCCCACACCCCCTGAGAAATTCATAAAGATGCCACCGTTTGGGGGGTTATCCGACGTTGCCCTTTGGGTTGCGAAAAATGTGGGGTCAACACGCAAGGGTTCTAGTCCGTTTCGGCCAAGTTCGAGGCGATCGCGATCGCCAGGTGTCGGGCAGGGGCCTGCCCAGGGCAGATCCCGCACCGCCTTCGGCTCCGCTGTCTCAAAGCCCGGTGCTCGACGATGTTTCCCACAAAAAGACAACAACACAAAATAGGGGTACCTCACAAAAAGACAGATGGAGTTGGCAGTGGGTCAACATTAAACCAGAGGACAGCAGGTTTTATTTAGCCCATGCTGCCATCTGCCAGGGTTCCAGATTGGGTAGCTATGTTTGATCCACAGCCGTTTGGGTTTTCCGTTTTTGAGGGTACTTTTTTGGGGTCGGTTCAAAGGGACATGAAAGGGGCACGCAGTATCACGACGTCGCGGTTGGGGGTAAAGCAAACAAGATATGATGATTCTGTCCACTTCTCCAATCATCTCTGAATTTGAGTATCTCATATGAATGGTAGTCGACTGCGGAGACGGGCGGACAAGCGGAATTTCGCCCACACAAGCCAGAGGAAACCCAAAAGTCCTGTTTCCTCTTTGGGAAACATTTACCCAGGTGGGTCAAAGCTTGTCATTGTGCCGCCGAGGCACGAGCAAAAAAGCCATGGTGCTTGCAAAGCGCGCTGGAAGAACAGAAGATTTGGAGGACGGGTTTGGTGCCAAATCCAGGAAACGGGGCAAACAGCGCCAGGCAAAGCCGACCATATGGAAGCGGTGTGTGTTCCTGTATGTGTGTGTTTGTGTGCGCGTTTTCATGGGGAAGGGAAGCCGTGCACGGGAATTCGCCAGGCGGCAATGGCAAAGGCTGCGACTCCGCAGTCGGATCAGGACAGCAGCTGGAAGTGGGAAGAGGACGGCCGGTGGGAATGATCCTCATGGGTCCATTTTGGGGCGGATGAACACCCATGTGCCACCTATTTTGATGTTCACCAGGGGTACAGGGTTTTGACCCACAGCCACATACCTGAGTGTCCAAGTTGCTGAAAGCACCCGTGCGTTCATCGAGTTGCCCGCGGTCCGCGATAAATGTGCTTTGACAACATTTTGCCAGCGGGTTCGGGCAAAGCACATGCAGGCATGTTGTTTGCATTACTTCATTCCCATTTTGGCTCTGGGTCAAAATTAAATCACCATAGGACCACAGATTTAATCCATGTTTCCATTTGCCAGGGTTCCCATTTTGGGTACATGTTTTTGACCCACTGCCATGTTTTGCTGGTGATACCCTCCTATTGCCGCCTGCGGCCTGGCTGATATTTTTCAGCCAGGAGCCGCAGGACTGGCCACAGAATCAGAGCGAAGAGGTTGAGGAGAACTGGGGAAATCGGACAGGCGGCGAACACGAGATGCGTCAAACTCTGGTTTGGACTTATCCCACGAATGTTTCCTTTTAGTTTCCCTCTAGTCCAACTCCAAAAAGGGCACCTTGAAAAAGAGAGACCCCTGGTGCCAAGCGAAGCAAACGTGAGAGCCAGTTCTTCCACGTCCCCAAGCTGTGAGGCGGAACGAGGCCTCATGAGCACGCAGAAGCAGAGCCGGAGCCAACTGAGAATCCTGAACCTGCTCAAGCTCAAGGCAGCAATGATTGCCAGCCAGGTGCTAAGCGAACGCTTTCAGGCACAGTAGAGGCCCTGATGAAACGTAGGCGCGTGGAAAGACTAGACTGGCGAAAGTGCTGGGTTGAAATTGAGAAGGAGGTGAAGATTCATTGCAGCGGCTGGGAGCTGTGTGACGAGGATGTTGATAACTGGTTGCTGTGGATGAGACTGCAGCCCCGAGTGACAATTCACGAGTTGGACTTCTCGAACAATTCCTTGACATCCGTGGCTTTGGGGAGAATGTGTGAGTTTTTGGATGGCTGTGGCACCCATTGCGAACAGTGGTGCTTCTCTGGCAACAAGATTTGCGACGATGGGTTCCGGCAACTCAGCGAGCACATCGCACGAGGACGACCAGCACAGAGTGTTCGATTCGACTCAAATCCAATCAGTCTTCACGGCCTGATTTGGTTCCTGGCCACCATCAGTCTTCATCCGCAGTACCCAGCAGAACACCAGGTGTGGGGCGGCCAAAGGCGCTTTCGTCCTTTGTGGGTGAGCTTGCGCAACACGAATGTCGTTCAGGACAAGTTCGAAGCATGACGCGAGTCATATTGGGTCAAAACCAATGGTGCCATTTTGGGGTAGGTGCACCACCCATTTTAGTCTATTTTAGGTGGGATTGGGATGTTCACTGGGGGTACGGGCTTTTGACCCATGGCCATATTGGCTGTGGGCCAATATCACCGGATGATTTTCGAGTTCTGACAGTTCTGTTCAACGTGGCACACGTGCTGGTGGGTGATTTCTGCATGCGGTGCTGGCACGAGGGGTCCACGTGCTGGTGACAATGTCCTGGCACACAGTGTTATTTTCTGCTTGCCCATGCTATTTCAGGTGTTGATGAATGGGTACTGTTTGGTGTTTGATTGTTTGTTTGATGTGCGCGTGGTGAGTGGTTTGCAGGTGCTTGCTGAGCGCTTTCAGTTCCGCCAAACTTGCACGGGCCAACTTGCACGATTGTTTTTTTCGCACTGCCAAACTTGCAGGAGCCAACGTGCACAAGAAAGCTCGTACCGTCAAACTTGCGCGAGCCAACTAGCACGGGAAAGCCCGCACAGCCAAACTTGCACGAGCCAACTTGCGCGAGAAAGCTGGCACGGCCAAACTTGCACGAGCCAACTAGCTCGAGAAAGCTCGCGCAGCCAAACTTGCACGAGCCAATTCGCACGAGAAAGCTCGCGTGTGGACACGAAAGTAATGATGCGCAAAAAGTGAGGACTTTTTTACGATTTCTGAGGCGCCTGCGCGACCCTAGTGGCGTGGTTAATGCGCAAAAGCCGAGGACTGTTTGCGATTTCCGCGGTGGGCGTGCGACCCCTGGATTGAGGTGGTCAACCGCGCAAAACGCCAGTAGAATTGCTATTATCTAGGCGGCTTCTAAGTTAGAAAGGCGGCAGCGCGAAAGCAACTCGCCAACCGGCTGGAAAATCGCAACTTTCAAGTGCGAAGGCAGCACGCAAAGTACACTTTCGCAGCTTCGGCTGGTAAATCGCAACCTTCAAGCGCGAAAGTAGCGCGCGAAGTGCGCTTTCAGAAGGCACTTTCAGAAGGCTTCGGCTGGCAGATCGCAACTTTTAAACGACGAACATACGACGCGAAGTATACTTTCGCAGGTCCGGACCGACAACTGATAATTGAGCCACAATCAAAACACGGGTAGATGAAGGTTAGTAAGGGACAATCCCAACCATAAATAGCTGCGGCCACCTTCTTAATTATTTGCATGGTTCTGGGTGACTCAATTGGAATCAGGTTGAAGGGTCGCTGTGTTGTGGCCAGTTCTGCGCGCGCGCGCAACTTGTTCAGAGCCAGAGAACTTGCTCGTAGAAGCTTGTTCCGAGCATGCGTAGCAGTCCTGCGCAGAGCGCTTGCGCAGCGCAACTTGCACAGAGCACTTGCGTGCAACTTGCACAGAGCACTTGCGCTCGCAGAGCAACTTGCGCAGATCTCTTAGGCCAAGCGCTTGCGCACACAGAGCGACACTCACTTTCCATTCTGTTTTCAGCCTTCAGTACGGGTTGAGGCTCCAACTTAAGAAAGATGGTGATACGCCCGCATCATTCGACAATCCCAGCACCAAACATCACCGGCTTTGATTACCCTTGAAGAAGCCATGTGCCTAAGTCATTCAAGGCCGGGGTGTTATGTTTCAAGCATTGGTTCAGCTGTGCTTCATCAAGCTGGTTATTTGGCAAGCGGAAAGCCCTCTCAGTCTCTGTCTGTGTCTCTGTCTCTGTCTCTGTCTCTTTCTCTTTCTCTCTTCTCTTTCTTTGTCTTCTCCTTCTCCTTCTCCTTCTCCTTCTTCTTTTCCTTCTCCTTCTCCTTCTTCTTTTCCTTCTCCTCCTGCTCCTTTCTCTGATCCTTTCTCTGTCTCTTTCTCGCCTTATCCTGCAATGCTGTGTTGTGTTGCGCCCTGACGCTGCCGCAGTGTCCTGCAATGCTTGAAAATTGAAGTCGACGCAGCACGGTGCTGCACGCGTACGGTTGTGCAGTTCCGATCTCCAGGTGCATGACATGTTGTTCGCTTGAAGACCACATTGAGGGAACATCAGTCCTGTGTTGGGGGATGCTGACTTGCTTGCCAGGAGGATTTGGACGATTTCTTGGCCTCCTCACGGTTTAGGGTGCTCGCAATCAGCGTTTGCATGGCTTCTTGCAAAGTCACGTGCCAGACCAGCAGCACGAAGCACAATATGATCGTTCATTTGGACTGTGGCCAAGTCGCCCAACATCACAGAGGTTACTCCCGCGGAAGCCTGGCGGGAGCGTCCTCCGGCATTTTTCAGCAACCAGAGCCCAGCAACTGGCGAGGTCTTTGGCTCAATCCCGAGGGCCAAAAGCTGAGAGATGAGCCGTCCTTCGTTTATGAAGACGGCCACTTTGTTGTTCTGATGAAGCCGGCTGGATGGCATTGCACCAACCATGGGGCTAACCTTCTCAATGAGTCCCGCAACTGGACGTCTGAGCAGCGGAAGTCTTGGGTACAGAAGCTTTGCTCAATGCGGGCATCTGCTGCACTTCAGGACTACCTCATCTTGCGTTTTGGTGCAGATCCTGTGTTTGAGGAGGTGATGACTGCTGAGCACCTCTTCGGAATGCTGCACCGTTTGGACGTGGGCACCTCCGGGTGCTTGCTTGTGGCAAAGAGCGAAGAGGCTTTCAGGCGCGGCAGCTTGCGCATGTTTCACACCTCAGCCCTGGCAGATGCCTCTTGGGTGTGTGTCACCCAAAAACGGTTGGTTTCCTTTTGGTTCCCCGTTGGTATCCGGTTAAAGCAGCCCAAAAATGAGTACTCCGCTTCGCAGGTGGGCGAAGCAACTGCAGGCGCAGCAAGGCTTCCTCCGCAACTACGTGGCGCTGGTCTACGGCAGCTTGCGCGAGAAGGGCCTTCCGCCCCGCGGCACCATCTCGGCCAAGATCGACAAATCTGGCTACACCCGCACGCGGAGGTGTGAGATACGTGCCTGGGGCGTGCCATCCTTCACTCAGTACGAGCAGCTGGCCGAGTTCCAAACCCCTCAGGGCCGCTATACTTTGTTACATCTCCGCCTTCTCACAGGCGCATTTCGGAGATGAAATCTTTCAAATCCAAAGCGGTCCGGGTGCCTTTGCGCCAGGCAGAACCCATCAGATCCGGGTGCATTGCGAGACCTGCGCTGAGATTTGATACATCTTCCTTGAGCAGTGAATGCACCAACCTTTAAGTTTGTTCGCCTTTCTTGCGCTCTGAGGCATGTGGGCTTGCCTTTGGTCGGCGACCAGCAGTACCAGAGGCATCGCCCACAGTGGCGTGATGCAGCTTCAGCTTGCCCCAGAACATTTTTGCACAAGGCTGGATCGCATTCAAGGTTCCAATGAACCCACGAAAAAGCGAAAGCCACATGTCAGAATTTGCCGCACGTTCTTCGTGCCATATGATCCGCAGCTTTGGGGGGTTGTGGGAAGGTGCGCTTCGTGTTCCCTTCCTGGAATGGCGAGCCCCATGGTTGCAGATCAGTCGCACACATTCGCTGCGCACTAGTGGGCCATCATGGTCTTTAAGACTTAGTGGCAGGCGCTAGTCGGGCAGAGTAAATATGTCGGCGTGTGTGTATGTGTGTGTGTGTGCTTGTGTGTTTGTGTGTTTGTGTTTGTGTTTGTGTGATGCGCCTCTTGAAGGTGAGGCCTTGCATCGCAAAACTCCCTGAGCGAGGAATTGCGTTTCAACGGTGGATTCCAACCAGATGTTGCAAGTAGAACCAGATCCTGACAAGCCTAGTGGCCACAAATTGCGGGGCTGAGGCCTGTGGTGGTTTGGACTCCATTGGCCTGTGCAAAGGCGCGGGAAGTCCATGGCATATCCTGGGTGAATTGTAGCGACCTGACACGAGACCCCATTTTTTTGGTTTATGTGGGGAATACCTCCCCAACCACCTTATTTCAGGTTGGTGAAGTCTTATACTTCACGCAGAAATCTTTCGCCCCCCCCCCAAAAAAAAAACAGCCCTGCGAGCGCAGGACTTGGTGGAGGTTCTGCGGCGGATGACGGTGGTGGACAGCTCCCTCATCTCCGTTCGAGCCGAAGACTTGGACCAACTGTTTACAGGCAGGGCAGGGGATGGCTAGCCGGCTGTGGCGGTTTTTTAGGGACCCCCCAAAACAAAAGGTGTGGTGCTTTTGGTTTGCTTGGAGACCACCTGAAAAAAGGGCACCTCCGGATCTTTGGGAAGGTAAGTGCGCTGAACCGATGGCAGGCACACAGAGCGTGGGCCGAGTGGTTGAGTCTGCTCGGGCCTGGCACCAACGGATGCGCATGCACGTGCCAAAGGATGCCCGTGCCCTGCTGTTGAGAGTGCCTGACAAGCCCAAAGAACTGGTTGCAAAAGGCTCGCGCAAGAGGGCAGGGACAAAGACGAAGCCCAAGACGGAGCCAAAGGTGCTCCGAAGCTCAGGGCAAGAGGAGTGGTCAGAGAAGCCCGCGGCGGAGCCTGAGCAATCTGGGGGACAGCCAAATGAGGACTTCGAGGTTGAAGTAAAGCAAGGAGCTGGCGCGCAGCCGGCTGAAGACTTCGAGGAGACTGAGGTGAAGCAAGGAGCTGGCGCGCAGCCGGCTGAGGGACAGGGGCCAGATGAGGAGGAGGTGAAGCAAGGCGCTGGCGCGCAGCCGGAGGGACAGGGGCCGGAGGAGGACTTTGAGGAGGTTGAGGTGGACCTGGAGGACGATGCCTTGAACGGCCAAGACGTGAAGCCCCGCAAAGTTCTGTCGGCCCGAAGCGGCATCTTGTGCAGCGAGCGCAATGAGTGTCGTGCGAGTTTGTCAGCCCGCGACGGTATCTTGTGCAAGGCCCATCGTGGAAGTCTGTCAGCTCGAGATGGCATTCTATGCAGAGAAAAAGACAATATTTTAATTATTCCAACAACAAGAAACATATATATATATACAGTAAAGATATATATATATATAATGATATGCTGGTTTTTATTATTGATATTATATATATATATATATATATTCGAATTTTGGATTATAACCATTTTTTTAGAATTTGGCGATTTTTTATTTTTTTTAAATAATAATAAAAAAATAATATAAATTATTTATATTTATTAAATATAATTTTAGAAATATAATATTATATAAAATAATTTGCCATAAATTCTAAACAAAATTATTAGCTATATAAAAAGGCGATCATTTATACCATAAAACAATATAATTCGACCAAAATAGATTTACCAATACTAATTTATTGAAAAATTATTGTGAGGGAGTTTGTTTGAGTCGAAATTTTTCGAAAATTTCGTGTTGGGTATCTCCGTATTTTTGTGTCTTTTTGTATTTCGTAGTTTATTTTTGTATATCTTTATTTATTTTAAATTGTTTATTTTTCTTTGTCTATTTTTATGTAGTTTTGTGTATCTTAATCTTTTTGATGTTTGTGTTTTTTAATTTGCATTTGTCTATCTGTTTCTCGGTTTGTTTTGTTTATTTTTATATGTCCGTATTTGTTAATCCTTTTGCGTTAAACTAGGCCCCCGATCCAAAATTTAGAAGAATTTGGGCTAGGTTATTTACCATTCTTTTTTTTAAGTTTCTTTATTTGTTTGTATCTATTTATTTAATAATAATTATTTATATTTATTTCTGTTTTTATTTTTCTGTTTATATATTCTTATTTCTGCGGTTTATTTCACAAAGATAATATATTTCCGCGTTGCCGTGAGCCACATTTCTGCCTTTTAAATTCCATTTATTTTTTATTATTCTTTCTTTTTTTTGTTTTTGATTAATATTACCATTTTTATTTATTTGTTTGCCTATCTTTCTCTCTTTCTCTCTTTCTCTCTTTCTCTCTTTCTCTCTTTCTCTCTTTCTCTCTTTCTCTCTTTCTCTCTTTCTCTCTTTCTCTCTTTCTCTCTTTCTCTCTTTCTCTCTTTCTCTCTTTCTCTCTTTCTCTCTTTCTCTCTTTCTCTCTTTCTCTCTTTCTCTCTTTCTCTCTTTCTCTCTTTCTCTCTTTCTCTCTTTCTCTCTCTCTCTCTCTCTCTCTCTCTCTCTCTCTTTCTCTCTTTCTCTCTTTTTCTTTCTTTTTCCTTTTTTCTTTCCTCTCTCTTTTTTGTCTTGTTCTTTGTTTTTCTCTTTCTCTTTTTTTTTCGTATATTCTCTTTTTTTTCTTATTGGTTCTTCGTTTTTTTTAAAAAAAAAAAAAAAAAATGTTTCTTTTTCCCGTTTGTTGATGGAATTAACGGGATCTCTTTATTGAATATAATTGTAAATATATAATGTTTAATATTTGGGTTCAAATAAATATATTTATTAAAATGATTGGTTTATGATTGATAAATAAAATATTTATATGTTTAATTATATTTTTTTATATAGTTAATAGTGTTTAATATATATAATTCGATATTTAATTAATATATATTAAAAAAAAAAAAAAATATTTTATATATAGTTATATTTATTTTTTTAAAATATTTATTTTTTTTATTATGTTGCTTAATTTATGTTTTTGGATTATTTATGCTTATATATTTATTTTTTTTGTTTAAGGAATTAAAGGGTCTTTGATATTTAATTTATTTTTATGTTATAAAATTAAATCGTGAAATTTATTATTATTTTTTCGACGAATCATTTGCCGAAATTTGTCCGGGTTTTTCCGGCCATAATCCGGAAGATGTAGTGGTTTTTTTTTGTAGGAACTAATGTCCCGAAATGTTTTAGATATTTCGGGAAAATCGGTTATTTACCATTTCTTGAAATATTCCGAGTATTTTGGGAATTGTATCCGGAATATTTCGGAAAAAAAATGGTTTGGAATGGTTTTTTTTTTTTTTTTTTTTTTTTTTCAATGCTTTGGGCGAAATTAGTTTGGTTTTGCTTGCACCTAGGATATGGTTTGATCGATCGTGTTTTCGTTTGCGCTTGCAATAACTACATATATGGATCGATTTTTTGAAGCCAACAACCCGCGGATTTGTTCTTACCTTGCTCAGGCGACCGCCTTTCACTGACTATGTATTTATATACTAGTATCGGGCGCCTGAGGCACACTTTTGTTTTGTCTAGCTTAGTGTAGAATGCAATCTTTCGAAATATTTTGCCTGGGCAGGGTCTAAGGCAAAGGCTCGAGGCTCATTTTGGTAAATATACAGTTCCTAAGATAGGATGGACTAGGGATATGGGGTTTGTCGATGGCCCAATTCTGGGTATCAGCTATGATAGCTTGTATTTTTGTCTATGCTTATTTGTATTGCGATCTTGCCTTATACCAATGTGGCACCAGTCCTGCGATCGTGTTATGTGTTTTCCGATGAGTGAATATTATATCTCTATATTCATAATTAATCTTTAGTGTGACCTTATCGAGCCGGCCTTAGCGATGCAAGTCTCTTTTCCAGACGTACCTGAGAGCGATTAGCCCAGCCCTCAATACATCTCGTGATCTGTATTTGGAGAATGATATGCATTTTGCATACGAAGATTGTGTTTTTAATACATATGATAAAATATGTTGATGTCTGAATTGCAAAACATATCTTGCCGACACGGGCTCTCTCTGTTCTTGGTTCACCCACCACGGCCTAGACCTTGGCTCCTAAGATATCGCGTCTTGAACGCTCTGGTCTCGGTTTGTGGGTTGTTTTTAACGGATTGGAATACACTAGAAATCTTTTTCATGATTGTTTTCCCTTTTTTAGCACCCGCCTTAACTCACCCCTAATTGTTGGTTTGGATTAGTGGCTTGGGGATTAAATCCTTAGATTATGTTAAAATTAAATAAGAAATTATTTCCTAATTTCCCAAATGCCAATCTAAATCATTAATCTAAATTGATAATTAGGAGATAGTGCCATTTTCAAAAAGGGATTCATCCATTTTTCGCATTGCCATTTTATTTGTTGTTAGCTATATAGATCGAAGCGCGTAGAGCCGTGGTTTTGTCTTAAGTAAAATTAACAAGCGATATGGCGCAGGTTTTGAGAGGATCGACAAATAGGATTAATTTGACCGAATATCGAATTTGTGAAATTGTATTACTTTACAACCAAAATAATAAATATTAGAATTATATATGTTTTGTTTTTTGTGGATTGGTTTCCTTTCTTAGATGATTTGTCCAAGAAGTCATAAATAAATTATTCCTTATTTTAGGAATCATTTACAATCTCAAATATACATTAATTATAGTTATACTACCCAAACTCGCCAACATAAATCCCTTTCGGTAATAACAATTATTAATTGTTATTATTTCAATATATATTTTTAATATTTACCCAGGAAGAAAATGGAATAAAATTAATTATTATAAAGAATATTAAATAAATAACCTAATTTCTATAAATAGCATAAATTTATATTTCATAATAAAAACATAATTTTATCGAAATTAAAATCGTTATAATATATTTATTTCATTTCAAAATAATATGTGCGAATTTCTATATTCATAAGTATTTTAAAAATAAATATTATAATAATTTAATTATTATATAATATAAATCAATATTTTAATAATTTATATACAATTATAATTTAATAAATAGAATATATATATATATTTAAGAAATATAATTATATTTTTAATATATATATATTATTTATATATATATATATAAGATTAATTATTTCTTAATATTAATATATATATATAAGATAATAATATATTAATAATATAATATAATATTTTAATAAATTAAAATTAATTATAAAAAAGATATAATATATATCAAGAAAGAATTATAATAAGAATTCAATAAATTTAAATATATATAATTATACAATTATATTTAATTATATATATAGTTAAGAATAAAATTATAAATATTAGAAAAAAAAAATAACACAATTTTTGGTATAATAAATAGAAATCTATTTATCATAATGATTTTTATATTCGGTTTAATCGAATTAACAATTTTTAACCCAAATCTAAATTTTATTATCTTTATGTAAGTTTAAAATATATAAACCTATTATATTTAAAACAATAAAAATATCAATAATTTAAACAAAACAAAAAACCAATAAATAAATTTACACAAATCAAATCAATTAAAAAAACAACTACAATAAAAAAAACCCAAACAAGAACAACCCCATAACAAATCTATAATATCTAAACAAAAAAACATATATATATATATATATTATTTAAATATATATATATATATATAATTATTTAAATTATAATTGTGATAATTAAAATCAAAAAAATAATAATATAAATAATTCATTCAATATATATGTATATATATACATATAGATATTTAAATAATAATATAATAACCAAATACATAAATAATACAAACATCAAAAATTAAATTATATTATAGTTCAATAAACAAATATTCAAATTGAATATATATATATATATGTATATATATATATCTTTCAATCCATATCCCTTGGTGATTCATATTGCATCAAGGGGCCCCCCTCCCCAGACCGTCAGACCGCCCCAGACCGCCAGACCGCCAGCTAGCATCATTTGCTCAAGCCCACATCGCGTGCAGCGTTTACAATGTAGTTTTTGAATCATGGCAGATATATTTGGCCAAATGACCCAAATCTGACCAAAAACTGACCCTAGGATTGATCTCAATGATGTGCATCTGCATCGAATTGATCAGCTTGTGCCGATAATTTCAAGGCGCACGCTGTACAGATTTCAGCGCTCATGGGAAGCCGGATTCTGTACAAAACAAGGAACTGGGATGAACATCAGGAATCCTGCAAAGGCAAGGAGTCCGTCTGTGGATTCCTGATCAGGAACGGTTGAGAATTCATGCCAATGGATTCTGTGGGCATCACCAAGGCTCAAGCACATTCTCCTTTGCAAATCTTTCTCCACGCCACTTTCCTTGAATGACCTGATCCTTCACATACTCCTCGCTCTTCAACCTCTTGGTGACCAAACAAGTGATCGACGCAGGGCAGCTCCGGCCTGGCTGCCATTTCTCGGGCCTGCTCCACAACCTGGCGAGAGTTTGCATTCCTCTCACATGCGTTCACAAGTTGCAGCTGCCTCTTGTTCGGGAGGTTCGGTTTGCTCCAGGAACATGAAGAGCCGCTGATAGTCGGAGAAGCCCAGAACGTCAGAACTCTGCCAAAACGCCAGGGCTTGAGGGTCATCTGTGCTTCCAACATCGCCAGCGACCACCTGGGTGAGAGCTGGAGCTATCCGCGCGCTGCATCTAGGGCGTGCTGACTGAGTGGAATGCTTTCAGGAGGTCTTCATGCTCGAGCGCCTCTGTTCCGATCTGCTCGGCCATCAAGGTCTGCGTGGACATCGACCTTCCGAAAAGAACGATTCACGCATAAATGAACTATGGAATTCGCCAGGAGTACTGGTTGGGAGGCTCGAACAGGGCTTTCAGCCTTACAATCATTTCGAAGAATTTCAGATGCTGCTTTCGTACACGTGAAGCACTAGGGGCCAGACTGCTGGTGAGTGAAAAAGCGGACTTGCTGTTCGTGCTCCATGAAGGTCTTCGAGAGGCCGCCTTTGAAGATCTGAAGGCGAAACATCTTGTCCTCGATGGCACCGGAGCCAATGAGCCTGTACACGACTACCTGTCACATCCCAGCCACACTCGGACGGGTGCCATAGAGTCCATGCCACGAGCGCAAGAGTCTATGCCCAAGCTGCCTCCTGCTTCTGACCAATGCGATGTACACGGTCAATTGCTTGAGCATCAGCTGAGGGGTTCCAAGCTGGATCGACCAGGATGACCCTGTTTGCACCCGTCACAGTGAGTCCAGTTCCACCAACTTGCATGCTCATACCTCGGATCGCACGCATCTGACACTGAACCGACCAGCCCTCCAAGCGCCCAGCAAAGTGCAAAATACTTCGATCCCTCTTGCTGAAACTTCTGCAGCTTCAAGTCGCGATCCTCCCAAACA
>CAUJNA010000039.1:98459-150959 GCA_963377175.1 Effrenium voratum | reverse complement strand
CTGCAAGAAATCTAAAAAGTAGCGGGGGGGTTGGGGGGGGAAGCGGCAGCCCCCACCATGATGTTTGAAGAAGTGTTGATTCAAATAGGGGTGCAACTACCTCTGCAAACAATCTAAAAAGTAGCAGGTGGGTGGGGGGGAAGAAGTGATGATTCAAATGGGGAGAACACTGGTGATGCTGATGATGCGGGAAGCCAAATCCAAAAAACCAATGAAAGGACGCCCGGAGAGGAACTGGGAAAGCAAAAGCCGCATAAACCAGCGAAAAGCCGAAGAGGAACTGGCAATGCAGAGGATGCGAAAAGCCAAAGCCAAAAAGCAAAGCCGCATAAACCAACAAGAAGCCGAAAAGCCAAGAAGCCGAGAAGCCAAGAAGCCAAGAAGCCAAGAAGCCAAGAAGCCAAGAAGCCAAGAAGCCAAAAAGCCAAGAAGCCAAAAAGCCAAAAGCGAAAAACTATCCAAAAAAAAACGAAAAAACATCCTAAAATAAATACCCCTCCTTTTTCAGGCGACCCTCCAAAATGGTGTTTGGATTGAACAAAAAGACACTCAAGGAGGGGTGCCCTCAAAAAAGAGAGCCCCCATATCACAAGCTATTGATAAGACTTGGCTTCAACCCATGCACCTCTCTGGTACAAATTCCACATCCATACTGCACCCTGTCGTTGGTACTTGTAGAGCCGGTCGTACACCGGACGAGGAAGCTTCAATTCCGCGCCGGCGCATGAAAGGGAGCACACCTCGGCAACCAAACAAACCAAACAAAAATCAACGGATTCAGCTCATTCGCCGAGGTTCCTCGTCGCAGACTTCCCAGGGAGCAGTTGCCTCTGGGGGAAGCATGCCGCTCCACTGCTCGGCCTCGGAGCAACTGATGAGAGGATCTCCGGGCAGTGTCTAAGGCCAGAGCAACACCCATCTCCGCCACCACAACCTGAGGCTGTTCTGCCTCTCCGTCTGCCTGTGAGTGCTCGAGTCTGCTTACTGCTGATTTTGCACTTTCAACCAGCACCCACCTCCTCTGACCTGTCTTGGAACTCCACCACTGTATCTTCTTTCTGCTCCTCTTGCTCCTGCTCTTGCTCCTCCTCTTGCTCTTCTTCTTGTTCCTCCTCTTGTTCATCCTCTTGTTCATCCTCTTGCTCCTCTTGTCCATCCTCTTGCTCCTCTTGCCCTTCCCGTTCCTCCCCTTCCTCCCCTTCCTCCCGCTCCTCCCCTTCCTCCCCTTCCTCCCCTTCCTCCCCTTCCTCCTCTTCCTCCTCTTCCTCTTCGGACCTATGCTCAAACGCTCCCCTGTAGTCTGCGCAATTCTAAGCACCACGCTCATCGTCGTCAGCCCCAGATGGCCCTGGTTCTGTCCTAAGTGTGTTCAGTATGTTTGCTGCTTCATGTCAGCTGATGCATTCATCTCAATTCTGTGGTCCGAGCGTCTCAAGTACAGCCATCTCAACATCTTGATCCTGCCGGAACATCAAACGTCGTTCATAGACCCCGGAAGTGACTGAGTGCTGATCATCGACATTGTCTTTTGCTCGCTGTTTCCTTTGGGGAGTGACAACCCTTCTGCCTGTCCTCACTTTCATCTTCACTTGCTGTCATATCTCCCGATTTCTGCAGAACTTGTACTCCAGCCACAGCCCCTGGAGCAAAGTAAGTTCAGTCGAGCATGTCATATACTCTCTCTTTGAACGCTCGAACCAAAGTGCCACTAAAGACATCTCCGGCTGAACAGCACAAACCCAAATAGGAATTGTATTCGGTATCAAAACAGCAAACGCTTGGCATGAATGCTAGCACAACACCCTCCACTCCAACAGCACCCTACAACACAACTTGCAACAGACCGGCAACAGCACCCTACCCGGCCGAGCACCTAGACCTGGGACAATTACACAATGATTCCATAAATGGCATGATACATATATATATATGTATATATCATCGCATTGCTCGCCAATGATTTAATGACACGAATTTCGTCAGGCCCTCCGAGTAGCGGTAGCAGGCTCAAAAACACTGACTCTTACTTCCCACGTTGTCATCACCCTCCTTCAAAGGTGCCTGAAGCTTCCGCAAACGGGCCATCAGTGTCTTCTTGGCCTTGCAAGGAAGCAGTTGGATTAGCGTGCAGCATGGATACTTCTCACTTAAAATACCGGGGCGTCTTTGTTTGACGGTACCACTTGTTTTGTGGCTTTAAAGGAACGGAAAGGAACACCAACAGGAACCCAAAACAAAAACCCAAAGGAAAACCAACCAGAACATGGGGCGGGGGGCAAGGATGTTTCCCTCTCAAAAGGAAAAAACGCAAGGAAAACCAAACCGAACAGACCCAGCTTGAGAGAAACTCCCGCAGCATTGCCGAGGGCTCCAGAGCTCCAGACTGGGCGACCGCAGTGCCCTTCGGATCGGGCTCACTGAAGGTGGCGACCTCAGCCGCGAAACGCGCGCGTCTGGAAACCCCAACCACAGAAGCTGTAGACACTCAGAGGGCCTAAATGGGGTTGAAAAACGGGTCAAAACCAAAATGGGTTACCATGGCAAGTTGAAAGATGGACGAAAACCTACAGCTGCCTGGTGGTTTAATTTTGACCCATACCCAGATGAGACAACAGATACTCAGACGAGACAAGATCATAATCAAAACCTTAGACCATCAGATGATTGGATGATCAAATGAGTAAGATGAGTCATAGTCAAAACCTGGTACACAATTGGGGAACTCAAAATCATGCAAAGAGTTGCCAGGAGCGTCCCTTAACCTTCGCTTACCCGGATTTTGAATGTGGCTCAGATAAAGCTGGAGTAATATAATAAGCCTTAGATCATTAGATGGGCAATGTCTGCCTACAAGGGAGTATGGGGAGGAAACAACGAGATGAAACCGAGCCGGCGCAGGCCGCGTCAACCAAGCCCATTCGTCTCGTATGTGTCGGTGTTGTTTTGGTTTAGAGGTTTTGAGGTGGTTTTGAAATGGTCTTGCAGTGGCTTTTCGAGCCCTGTCATCCCTTGGCTCAGCTGGTGCATGGGGAAGACTCTAAGATCAGGTCTGGCTCTGGAAAGCGGCGCACGCATTGGGAGAGAAGCCTCGCGATCCCACCGTGTTGCGCAAGATGTGCACGGCGACTGAGGTTCAGACTTGACATCTCAAACTCCAGGCATGACCCAGCCACAACAGCTGCGGCGGAAATCTGTCTGCTTGCACAAGCGTGCAGCTCACCCCCCAACACACGGAAGATTTTCAGTGCAGACAACTCCTGTAGGTCAGACCTTCGATGTAGGTCTCCTACTGGCGAACTGCCTTTCACACGGTCTGCACTATACGGCACGCATGCTGAAAACTCAGGCACACATGACAGTGATACAAGCCCGCTGCCTAGCCTCACTTCTGCGGAGCAGTTGATTGAACCGGTCGGGAGGCGGGGGTCTCCTTGCGAAGCGCAACAAAAAGGCAAAAAGGCAAGCATCCTACATGGGTGTGGCTCAAAATCCTTAAGAGCTAGGGTTGCGCGGTTGTAGCAATATTCCATTTACCAGGGCTCCCCATGTTGGGTACCCATGTTTGAGCCACAGCCCAAAGAGCGTCCTTCGGGATCTTCCAATAAAGGTCCTGTGCAGCTGGCAAACTCCACAGACGAAGCTCTGAGCTCGCGCGGGGCCTCGCGGCATTGAGCCAACACGTCCAGCATCTTCTTCGCTTCTGGGGCTGTCTCCTCGGAGAGAGGATGCATGAGTCCACCACATGCCTGCTCTTCGCGATCCTCCTCTGGACCAGCTGAGTTGAGCATGTAGTACTGCTGAGCCGCAAAAAAGCACCTCACGGAGAATGATGCGATTTTCCGGTCAAGGTCCCTTGTTTTATCTTGGCTTCGAGACAAGATTGAACACACGTTGACACTCGGGCAAACAAGCAGGTGGCCTGAACCGGCTGTTGGCGCTCCAGTTGTCGGCTGACACTTCCGCCATGGTGGCCTCACTGACCCACAACTTCGCAAGGCTATAGTCCAGCAAAAGACGCAACTTGCCAAAGAACGGGCCTGTAGCTCTTCAACTTCCTTCTGCTCCTTGTCTGCCATCCTGACCGGGACCAAACATGCCAGGCGCCTTTCCTCTGCTTCCCTCTTAACTAAACCACAGACACAAACACGCAGCTTCCCTCTGCCCGTTTTCGCGGTCTCCTCATTTGCCGCTTTACCCATACGAAGCTCAGCACGGCAAAGTTGAGCACGGCGCTCTGGCACGTCTCTCACGCTTCAAACGTTGTTCATGCGGTAAAAACAGGGCCCAAGCCGTGTACACAAGCTTCTGCGGGAAGGTCAGCTGCCTTGCCCCACGATGCGCGACAGTTTCTTTTTCTGACGTGTTTGCTGTCAGAATGTGGTACAAGGCCCCTGCTGCCAATTGCGGGCACGCCCCGCCATGGCTGCAAGCGCTGGCGAAAATTGTGGCTATGGGTCAAAACCCCGGTTCCTCGCTGAACACCCAGAAAGCCTTCTAAAAAGACAACAGCGGAGTAACCATCCCCAACAAAGCACCTTAGGTTTTGATTCAGAACCATGTTGTTTCTTCAAAAGCGCCCTCCCTCGGTTCAAGTCTGCAAGGATTGCCAAGGCGATCAGGTGTGAGGTATTACGCGACCGCCTGGATGGAATACGCTTTAGGCCAACGGCTCTAGCAACGCCAACAAACAAAAGGACATGGGAACAGAAATGCCTTCAGAGTCTTGTTGCTCAAACTCTGGGAGGAGACTTTGCCCAACTGCAAATTTCGGGCAGTACAAGTTGACACCCGGCGTGCGGGTGTGCTGGGCGACCCATGCATGAAGGGCGCTGAGAAACATCATCCGATATCCAGCCAAAGGGCTGCGGGCGATTCAGCTAGGGCATCTTTGCCATGCCTTCTAATTCACGTGTTCGAACAGAGAGTGACAAGGTTGGCCTGACATACGCAAAACGATCAATGATTGTGCTGGATAACTACTGAAAGGTGGTTGATGGCAAGCTCCTGGAAATGTTCAACGACCAGGTCCTCCAATGTTGCCCTTTGCATGTGGGTCTGCAAGAACAAGCAAGTACAAGCTCCATCGCAGCCCTCGTTTGACGTGCTCAGTACTTGCTGTGCCGCTGCGAATGTCTCAAAACACAAGCTGACTCGCTCATTGCTCGGGGCCTCGTATTGCATCTTCACTGCAGTTGTTGCACTTAGTCTTGTTTCACTCATTGTCCGACATGCACCAAGTACTGAGGCAATTCATTTCACGAAGCGTCCAGTACTAGTGGCGCAAAAGCCTATGTCTCGCAAATCGAGCTTGCTATCGCTCGAGCACTATGGATGGCAATGAGAAAGTTGCCAGAAGCCCAACCCCTGGCCTATCTGGCCCCACTTGCTTACCAACAGGCTTATCGTTAACTTATCGTTGGTAACACTAGCGGGACAATCAAGAATTGGCGAGCGCTCTTGCAGCCACCAGCATTTCTCTATGACACTATGATACTATGCAACCTTCCGGGGAGTGAGGGGAGACGCGTGCTCACGGATTCGATGTGGAGTGCTGATGCTACCTTGTATATCAAGCTCAAGTCTTGTAGTGCAATTTCATGGCACCAAGGCTTGCCAAGGCAATGCAAACCGCACAAGCGCAAAGCCATTGCCGGCAGTTGCAGCTCGGGTTCCGACTTACAGCATTGTCTTTTCCCGGCACTGCCTTCACGTACCTAGATGAATAGACTCCTGAAAGCGCTTGCAGGGTCAGGTTCAGATGAAAGACTACCTGGTGCGGCAGTTGCTGCACGAGTAGCTAGAGAATGGCGGACACATGTGGACTCTTAGTCAATTTCTGCAAAGCAAAGGATGCTGAAGCTAAGCTCCCCAACCAGTGAAGCAAAAGCGCAACGCCCCACCAGGCTCCGCAACCCTCTTTTTCGGCAAGGTCTCCTTCAAATGTCGAGCAAGGAAGCTTTGTTCCTCGGATCCAAGAAGGGTCCGCCACTGAGCATAAGGCACTTCCACGACGGTCCAGCCAAGTCCTTTTAGCAGACGCATTTGGAGTGCCGGCAGGCGCTGCCACTGAGCTGCATCCTCGCTGGCTTCAAAGCTGTCTCCGGTCTCATCCTCAAATACAAAGTCGCCGAGGAGCGCCCCGTGATCCAGCTCCTCTTCTGCGAGCTGACCCCATCCTGGGCCGTCCACCCAGGCTTCGCGAGGGCCTGAGAAGAAGTCCTCTGCATGCCCCACTTGGAATGCCACCTTCCACGCCGGCACCGCCAAGCGGATCTCGCAAGGTGGAGTCGGATGGTTGATGGACACACAGGGTGCTGATGTTCCATGCGATGCGTCCGCTTGGAGTGCCCATGGATTCTTCGACTTCCAATCATCCACAAACCTTTCCAACGCTTCAAGGAGTTGGCGCTCCAATGATCTCAATTCTGGCGACTCTGCCTGCAGCAAACAATGTTAGACCCAAAACCAACCCCCCAAGCCAACCCCCCCCCAAACCAAACCAACCGCCCCCAAACCAACCCCCCCAAACCAAAGCCCCCAACCAACCCCCCCAAACTTTAGATCAATCCTGCAAGGTCAAACCGTGAAATTGCTGTGCAAAGTGGCTGCTGGCCTCACGTGGCTGCAGAAGGGCGGCAAAGGCTTCAGCAGCCTCCGCTGAGAAATCGCCAGGCTTCAGCCTCGTAGCACATCACTCCCAAGATACTCATTAAAGCAGGTATAGTTCATTTGATGGTCACTGCTACACGGATAACTGTCCCGTTTTGGTTGCTTTTCAAAGGGAAACAAAAGGGAACCCGACCATGTTTAAAGGGTCCCCTATTTCAAGACACACCCATATGGTGAACACGCGCAATGAGCCCATGGTCCATCCCTTCTCGAAATCCGACGCCATGTTTCTCGAATGCTGATGGAAACAGCAAAAGAAGTGCTGCCAAATTACCCAAATTCTGTGGCGGCACAGGAAGCAACCTTAGCAGATCAACACATCCAACCATTGTAGACTCGCTCCAGAACTTCTTCTGTCACAAGTTCTACGCATCAATGTTTGCTGTTGGCCTTTACCCCAAGCGCATCCAATGGGGTCAATAAACTGCTGATATGTTTCTGTCACAAACATCAAGCATGGCCACATGCAACTGACTGAGTGGGCGACCAAACGGGCAGGGCCGCCTTCCTTCCACTTGCCCAACCTCGATGACGCAGCCCACATACACTCACCAACTCGTGCAGTCCTTTGCCCCTAGAATCCACAAGATCTACACGCAGGGCGCGGTTAATCTTCATCCCTGGTTCGAAAAGTGACCATCCCACACCGGCCACACAGATTGGACTTGCTCATTGGACATGCGGTTTGACCTATCTTGTCCTTTGAAAACAGCGCAAAAGCAAGACGAGATGTTTGCTGGAAGAGCTTCCTGGGTCTCCATCTTCAGAACCAAGTCCGGGTCGCAAAACACTCGATCGGCCCAAGTGCAGGCAAGGCACGGCAGCCAATTCTCAAGGCCTTCCTGCAGTAGCTCTTTCCTCGCCCACCGACTCACGTGTTATTTCGTTCTGCCTTGAGAGAGGTCTGACAAGTGTGCACTAAGTCTCACGCTGCAGCTGCGCCTGGCGTGACATCATCTGGTAAGATTCGCGTGCACAACCACGTTTAAGAACATGTTGAGCACCGGTAGCACGGGCTCTCACCTCTTCATCCAGCGGTCCGCAAAAGGCAATTCCCAACCTTGCACACGTGCACAAAGCTACATCTTGTTTGCAGCGTAAATGATTTGAGCAGTCAAAAGCAAATCCTTCTGTCCCAGAGAATTATTCGGCGCTATCTGCGACTACCTACCCTGGGAGAGGTGTTTGTGTTCTCAAAAACTCAGGAGGAGAATATGCTAAATCTACTCTGGAAGTGGCCGCCTGTTACCTCTGTTGCGCTGGGATGGCTGCATCAGTTGCCGCAGTGCTCGATCCGGAAGGCTGGGCACTGATTTTGCAGAATGCAGCGCCTGGCACGTGCTTCCAACTTCTCGCATGGCCACCTCCCCTCACTCCGTGTCTCACGCGTGTGCATACCACTCTTTAGCGGCAGAAAGCTGTCAGCAGGTCTTCAATGCTGCTATGACATGCCCTGGGCGTTGCTCCTACAACTGGAAGGCTGTCATGTGGCCTTCAGGGCTTGGATGAAGAACTCAGCAACTGCCGGCCGATAAGCAGAAGGCACCTGCTACCCCAATGCCAAAACCATGTGGGTTTTTTCTCAAGATTGGAGACCAGCTCCAGGTAGGTGGTTTCCTGTTGGCTTCCCTGTAAACCCATCTTAAAAGGGGTCCCCTATTTTGAGAACCCCCCACAAGTCAAGACGCATATAGCAGTTCAGGGCACAAGCTGCGGCGCGCCCAGCTTGGCATACGCATACACGGCTTGCGACAGATCCTTTAACACAATGCGCTGCAATGCAACCGCAACTGGCTGTGGCTCAAAAAACCGGTACCAAAATGGAACCCTGGCAAGTGGAAACATGGACCAAAACCTGCGTGACCCCTCCTGTTTAAAATTTTGAGCCACACCCAACTCGCCAAAAAGACGCGTCCTCGGCTGGAAGCGGCAAGGGCTTGCCATCTGCTAGTGCCCTCAAGGCGCTTGCGGACAGCACCTGCCGGAATCCAAACCGAGTCGACGAGTCATAGCTCTCTCATGTCACCTCCAAGGCATTCCGGGCCAGTTCTGCAAGCAAAGGCCAATCCTCACAAAGCAGCCAGGAACATGATAGTATGGTGCGAACTAGGGTACGGGCGCGAAGCCCCAGCAAAGCCCACAATCGCAGCACTTCCGCCTGATGGCAGGCACTTGCAGCTTGAAAGCATGCCGGCTGGGACAACTGTCTGCAGCTTTTCGCGCAGAGCGCGAATCTTTTTTCCAACTTTGCCATGGATCCGGACCGTCGCTCTCCGAGCGGTCCTTTGTCAATGACCCGCCCGCGACGGTTTAGGCATTTACACTCAGGCCGAAAGAGCCTGAACAGGTTCTCCGTCCAAAGCCGGCACTCGTGCTCCATGAGGCCACTCGCGGCTCTTGGCAAGCTCACAAAAAGGAATATCCATTGAGGCGTTGCCTGTCAGGCATCACGCCACTTGCAACAAGCGCCAAACTCCACGTGAGCCGATGTTGGAGCATCAAGTCGTGTTCACAGGTGGCCTTTAGGAAAAATAGATGGCACTGCTAAATGATTCGAGCCGAACTGAAACAAGGGCCCATCTATGTTCAATCAAACTGACTTAACCAGGACACTTTTGGTCGCGTTTCTGTCTGCATGGATTGACCCTTAGCCTGCGTGGGGCTGCGAATGGCTCCGGCACGATCAAAGGGCAGCAGGCCATCTTGGACGCAGTGTCTTTGATGATATCGTCCAGAGCCTGCGGGTTTGCCCCAATCCTTGGTATTACAAGATGTCGAAAGGCCTTGCAAGATCTGCTCATCGCCATATGCAAGCAAGCCGCTCATGATTCATCTCCTGGAAAAAACTGCAAGCTAGTGCCGCGTCTGCTTAGTGGTCGACAAGTTTGCAACAATCACATCCACCACTTGCTCCTTGATAGCACCTTCGATCTGCTCTCGCAGCATCTTGATGTCTTCAGGATTGCTCGACTGTCCTTGCGTCGAGTGTATGTTGAACGCCACCTTCTCTGTCCATGTTCAACCACGACCACACCTATCACAAGGGCAAGGTTCTACTCTCCACGAGCGCCGTATCCAGCTCGCGGACATAGTCCCGCCGAACATCTGGCATAGCTTTGAGAAGCTTCTGCATTTTGGGATGCCTCACTTTCAAAAGCACACATGCTTCCTTCCCCCTCGCACATGGCCAAACCTGAGCACACGGCATTGTGGAAAGAAGCTTCTCAGCTGTCAAGCCACCCCATGGATCGCCTACCACATACTAAGTCATTCACCCTCCCATCCACTAACATGGAACCTCACTGAGGGGTCCCAACAGACAGTTTAGTTTCCCCTATAAGGGACCCTGTGGTGAGTTCCACGTTAATTAGTGGACTCGAGGGTATACATGCAGCCAGTTTCTCGCTTCCCAAAGACTGCTTTGAATGTCTCAGAAGCATCGGCACGCGTGCTGGGATCAGGACCATGAGCGAAAGCGCTAGCAATGGCGCTGCCTTGGCCCATGCAACTGAGACTTGGTGTTGCCCCCCGTGGTCACCTGTCGACAACCAAGTGCCGCGCCCAAGCCGCGCATGGCTTTGTGTGGCCCTCTGCACCGAATCAAGCCATATGCTGCGGTCGTCAAACTTTGTCAGGTGCCCAAACTGCCATCACTTCAACTGGATTCCTTATATATTCCTTAAACATCACCAACCAAAAGGAATCCAATCCAATTCGAGTGATGTCAGGGAACATCGGAGTATCAGGAATCCAGAAAATGCATCAACCACCAAGAAAAAGCCCATCTTGCCACCCGAAAGAGGCTTGAATTTTCGGGGCGGGGCAGCCTGCTCCTGCAGCTGCACCGTCCCAGCTGCGAAGGCTTGCTGCAGTCTATGGCTCAGCACCCGGAAGCGATACCTCACCCGAATGCCGAACACACATGTGTCAAGTCAAAAGGGGAAACCAAGCCCCGATTGTCGGGTTCTACACGTGTGTTAAGTCAAACCAAGGGGAAACCAACCCTCAATTTTCGGATTCTGTTTTTGCAACCCTGACCCAAGCTGATAAAACTCCGACACCTTTTGGCTTGCCCACACGCCGGAACTGAAGCTCATCCGAAAGCCTGGCCTCAGCTTTCCGAGTGGGATCACACTCCGCAGCTGCACCAGAGACTTGGCGATGGCGAGAGTTTCGGAACCTCGGCTCCGTGGAGCTGAGGAAACAAGACGTACTCACCATGTGCCCTGGTCGACCAACCGCCACAAAGACTGGCTCGTCCTGATTTAGATCCGAACATGTGGATTCCGTCCATGTGTCGGGATGAAGCCAAATTGAGTCCACCGTGCACATGTTCAAGTTAAACCCCATGGAATCAAGCATGAATCGCCTCCGCGCAGTGGCAGTCGTTCTTGAGATACATCCCACACATCTGCAGCCAAGGCCTTCGATTCGGGACTTCGTGCAGATCGATGCCCGGCCCCAAACTGAAAGCTCAGCGTCCCGGCCTTGTTTGTGGAGAGGACGCCGCAGGACTGCAGGCCATTTAAGAAGAGCGCCAGGTCGCGCGGCGAATAGCTGGAGGTCTGGGTCCTGCAATGGTCAGATGGGTATGGCTCAAAATGAAAGAGCTAGGTTACGCAAGTGTTCGTCTTTATTTCCATTTGCCAAGGTGCTATTTTGGGGACTCCAATTTTTCAGCCACAGCCAGACAAGTCCTCAAGTGACGTAGGGCTGCATGCAGCAGGCCTCGACATCTGTGCGTTTGCTCGCTCAGCATCTGCCCTTCCCGTGCCTTCAGGAGGCTTTGAAAATGGTTGCAGCACCTGCGCCACCTGCCTGCCGGAAATGAGACACGTGCCAAGGTACCATGTCTCAAAGCCTACGTTCGTCATGTTCACATGACTGGCTCAATCAGAGGCGACTTCCCATTTGAAGGATTCGCAGGGATGGGAGCAACTTGCCTCTCAACATGTGTTGCACGAAATCATCTTCCGCACGCATGAGGCTGCGGCAGGGCTGCCCTTGCCAAACGCCCTATCGAATATTACCGTTTCTTGTTTGAATTGAGCATGCACGCAAAGGACATGCGCTCAAGGGACACCGACTCCGACAAATCACAATAGCTGAAGTGCAAATTGATGCGCTGAACAAGGTAAACTCCCGTGGAACATTGTAAGTTGGGCTCGAAAGTTGAAGCTGCAACTGTGCCCTCGGGGAAATGCCGTGCCAACATTTGCTGGACCAGGCCAAAACTCCGGTTTCGGCACCCCAACGCTAGCTGTGTTCAATGCCCTTCTGGGCCCCCTGCCGCCCTTGAAAAACCAATGACATGCAAGCGAATACCGAGTCTTGATCGAAGCAAGCGCCCGCCTAGGTGTCCAAGCGCTCTCCGTCAGAGAACGGGCTGCTTGCCGACCAAACTGCTCCAGCACGTCACCTAGGGGCAAACTGATTGGCCGCACAGAGAGAGAGAGAGAGAGAGAGAGTTCTCAGCTGTGCGCCTTGAAAGCTGACCAAGGTCTTCTGGGCCTCAAACTGAGTTGCTCCCCACACGTGAAAGGGATGCAAGCAAAAGCACAAGCAATACAGGAAGAAATGGAGAGCCACAAGTCTGTACTGAACATGCAATGCTCTTCTTACAATTGACACTGAGCATCTTGCAGTGCCAAGAGCTGAGGACATCATTGCAAAATCCTCTGATGAGAATTCCGCCAAGCCTCAAACAACGAAAGAGATCGCCCACCATGAAGTGGACAAGGCTGGCACATTTCATTGAAGCTGTAGTCAGGCAGTTGAATAGCTCCTCACCTCAAGAATGCAATGCTGGTGTGCTGGCACAAAATCATTTCTTGCAGAAAACCGCCTGCATCTCGAAAGCAATCCATCTACCAGATAACAGACAAACAAAACATTATATCAAAGAATAGACGGAATCCGTACAACGGGAATATTGACATGTCCAAAGGCCAAATCTGATTCTTCGCTGATATGAGCTACACCTCATACTCAACCTGGGAATTTGGTGGGTGTGTACCCCCTTACTACAGTAATGATGAATATTGACTATTGCTCAACATGATTTAGTGCGGAAAGGTGGAACTGACAAGCATGCATTGCCGATAAGACCTGCTCGTGGAAATTCCGACGCAGCTACATTTGGAGTCTTGAGCATCAGAACGGCAAACCAGCCAGTGAAGTATTGAACTTTCGATATTTTGCGACATGTTGCGACTGTCTGCAACGCTGTTTTCATGTTGCAAATGTGCTTTGCAGTGTGGTATGCTTTTGCACGCGCTCGTGGAACTTTACAGCCAGTGATAGGGGTGGCCATCCCCCTAACGCCAGCGCGCTCTGCGAACGCGCAACGTGTGGACCCAGTCAAAGTCTACCTGATGTTGACCCCATATTCATCAACAGAAAGTTCTTTGGTGGGGGGTGTTCCCCTCCAAACGTGATGATTCCCCACCATACCCAGGGACCCCCTATTAATAAACGAGGGTGGATTAACAGGGGGTCAACATTCCTCTGACGGGTGACTTTAATTTTGTTTGTCCGCACCAAGAGTGCAGTGCTCGCTGAGGCAAAGACTGATGTGCTGCAGCTTCACAAAAGCTTCCGCGCTTGCAGCGATGCCCTGCACGATGAAAAGATCACAACATATATATATATATATATATATAAATGTATTTTTACAGGTTTGGAACCTCCCGTTTTGGTGGTTTGAAAGGGAAACCGACAGGAAAAACCACCGTTTAGGGGTCTGTACTAACAAAGCTGCGCCAAAAAACACGCTTCTTGGCAAGCAGCAGGACACCGCGTTGGACGCTAGCGTGATACACGCCATGGCCATGCGGACAGCCATGGCTACTACTCGAAACTTCTACTTCACAGCAGGAACATACTGGTAAAAGAAACCCGGTTTGCAGAACATCTGAATGCATTTTGCTGCGAGAGGGAAAGCGGAGGCCAGCAAAACGTGACACTAACACCCTAAACTCAGCCTAAGCACACCGTAAACAGCCACCAAAAACACTTCACCTGAATGCCGACTTGCCTGGGGTTGCAGCTCCTCCACTTTCGACACCAGCTGTGCCTGTGTACATCGAGAAGCCACATACTGGATGCCCCCTCTAGCTTCGCCCTGTCAGAGCCTCCAGCTTGTGCACGAGCGTCTTCTGAAAATCTTCATCCGTGTTCAGCAGACCTTTTGCCCTCGGACGTGGAGAGATTTGGGAGAAGGTTTGCACGACTTGCAAAGCTACAGGCCCTTCATACTGATCTTGCTTGCCTAATGGAGCGTGCATTTTTTACAACCCTACTGCGAATCAATTTGTGGGTTCTCTCAAAATAGCGGGCCCTTCAAATTGTTGATCTTCCTTTTGGTGTTTCATTAAAACCAACCAAAAAGCCCCCCCTAACCCAAAAAGCAAAGCAGACCCATTTTCTCCCGCAAGACTTCGACCTTCCGGCCCTTGAGGGCCTTGCGATTGACCTTTGTCTGCGTGCTTGAGGCGCGCCAAGGCACTGACGACGTGGCACACCTGAGATCGCATGCCGAAGGAGCAGACCACCAAATGGTTTCGGGTCTCCTTTTGGTTTCCCAAAGCCAACAAACAGCATACCCATGACACTCCTAAGGGAAAACTAAGCCATAGACTGACAACCCGCCAAGAGCAGGAGAGACCTTCGGCATCGCGGAAGGGGTAAGGCCAACGCTCGCCTCCATGAAAGCTCTAGCAAACATGAGTCAGAAGGTATTGTGCCACATAAAGCTGTTGCGGTTGGACTTCCCAGGAACCAACGAGGCCGTGATGGAGCGTCGCCCTCAGAAACCTCCAAACCAGCGGTCTCAGCGGCAAGATGCAAATAGGGGACCGAATCAGCAAGATTTCCACATCGCCATCTGCACAAAAAGAGATCTTGACCTGCTGACATCCGAGGGGAGGGCAGCACCTGGTACTAAAATATGTGTTTGTATACTTTCGCTGCCGTTCTCTGCTTTTGTTGTACTTCGACTTGTTTGTTCGGCAAGGCGTCTGGGAAGGCGAGCACGTTTCCCTTGTCAGTTCTTTGTCGCGCTCCCGATGTGCCTTCGTTTGTTGGATGTTCTTTGCAGTTTTTGTTAGCACAGCTGGTGTGGGGCCGGGGCGAAGCCTTTCTCAGCTTGAACAAGCACAACTGCCAGCGCTTCCACTACGTCACTACGTTTCATTCACGGCTTCAACGCATGACACAATAGTCTGGTCTGGTGCAAGGCCATGAAAACATGATGCATTCCAAGGCAAGGACGTCTGAAACCGACTTCAGCAAGGCGTGAAAGGTCCCATGCGGATCCTTGCGGGGCCGTCATGTCCCTGGCCATGCCCGGAGAACTCCCTCTCGGCCTGATTGACAAATCGCAACTTGACAAGGTCCGCGATGGCCAGTGATAGTTGGCTCCTGACTTCAGCCCACAAGTCGCGCTTGCCTCTCCACATCTCTGGGTCCACTGCGGGCTCAGGGAAAGTGGCTCCGTAGCACCTTCCATGTCAATCCCACCGAATCCTTGAAACCGCTGGACTTGAGCACCACACCATTTTGGCTACGTGGAACAAGTGCCTGGCACAGCCAACGTTCAAGACACTCCTTTCGCCTGCCCCGTGGAATGCAAGGCTTTTCGCCTGACAATCAGACGCCTTTGCCATGCTAGCAGATCATGCAACTGCCTTGTCCAAGAAGTTAGAGGACCACGTCTCCAGCAGAGCCCGAACAGTGATGTGCGCAGCAGCTAACGCATGAAGGACTTCGCAAAGGTCGGAAACCGAGCAGCCAGGCATCAATGCTTGCATCTGAGGCAGCAAGGGAAACATGAGATCTTGCCGCTGGTCTAAGTCCGAAAGCTTTGAATATCCTGCCAGAATTGAAGCCAGGTCTCGCGGTCGCATGGCTTCCGGATTTGAAGACATTGTGCGAGTCACTTCACGCTGTAGAGTCTGCACTGTTCGAGAATCTAACAGCTCCAAAGCACCGAGATCTAGCAATGCGCTGGCCAATTGTCGAGGAGAGCAGACCGGAAGTTCCTCTAGCAATCGCGCGCGAAGCCACGTTGCTAGGCTCGGATGCTCGGCTTGCACCAGTGATCGCAGCAACGAGACCAGGCCGGTTGCATCCAACCTTTGCCCCTTCTGCTCCTCTTCTTGTAGCCGCGAACCTGCCGCCGTCCACAACGCGTCCTTGTCCTCGATCAGCCCACCAAATACGCTCACAAAGCGCAGCAGCTGAACAAGATCGGTCTGATTGAAATCTTTCAAGGAAAGCACAGACCCCTCTTGCCTGTTCAGGTCAGACACCATAGAACCAAACGTGGCTACCCAAAGTCTTGCCCGCGCAAAGGCACTCGCCGCCAAGCAGAACTGCTTGGCGCTGATTGTCGGGCTCTGCTTCAACTTCTCGGCTAAGAGCCGCATGGAAGGCTCGTCCACAGGGCGGCTGTGCGCCAAATGGCTCAAAACCAGAACGCATTCTGCAGGCGTCGTCGCGCGCTGTGCAGCTTGTCGCAGGAGCGGGCGTGACTGAACATTTTCTCGCAACGCCTCTCGACACAATTGGCGCGGAGTTGATTCAGTGGCACCCAAATTGGACCTCACGACACCTGAAGCGCTGTCAATGGCATAGCCAGGGCCGACAGCCCTCGGCTTTCTCACTTCTGAAAGCCTCTCCACCCTTCTGCCCAGCAGGGCTGGCGGACGTCCTCTCAAAAACCGGCCATACTGAGAGATCTGGCCCGTCATGGGCCCAGCAGGGCATACTTCCTGCCAAATCTGCCAAAGCAAGCATGGCACGGTGCTGCATCTGCATAGCTGATTGCGGCTACGAATTGATGTGAAGACAACATCAACATGGTCTGCGGCCCAACAAAATCAGAACAAGAAATCAACCGAATGCTCGATGAGTACCCCTCACTTGAATCTCTGATTGGGTGTTAGTTTCAGGTCCACTCGAAAGGCTAGCATGATCATGCAAAGGGAAGCTGCGCCAACGTCTTGCCCCCGACTGGGCGCTTGCTTTGAGCAACAGCACGCGCGCTCAAGATTGATACGCAAGTAATTGCGGCGGCTGCTAGCAGCTGCTATCAAGCAGGAAGCAGAATCTGGCGTCTCAAGGGAATACTATGGTCAAGTCAATGCAACAGGCCCAGGTCATGCTTCAAAGCATAAATTTTGTGAGAGCCACAGCTTTTCCGACTTAAAGTGCAAAACTGGGGGGGTGGGCATTTGCCCACTCGCGGCAGTCTACAAGCAGAAAGCATATATCATGCTCTGAAAATGCGCCCTGGTAGTGGAGTGAGCCCACTGCCGGTGTGGCTACTTCGCAGCCCACGGCCAAACCTTGGCATTCAGAGTGACCCACTTCAGTGACTCCAAGACACGAATCTGGATCCCAACCCATCCGAAATCACCTCCTCTGATATTCGTTCTCAGCAAATGAATAGCTTCAGAAGGCCATGGCATGCCATAGCTCAACTCCTTTTTGATGAATGAACATGCACAAGCTGCAAAGCTAAAAGCCAGTGCAAAATGCAAGATGACTTTTTCTCTGCATCCAGCGTGTTTGACAGCCAAACTTAAGCCACTTTGGCTGCTTCTGCAAGCAGCTGAGAGGACTCGATTGCTTCGATCCACTCAACAAATTCAGCTCTAGTCACAGATGGCTTCACTCGACCGAAGTGCCGGTACATCAACGTGGCAAGATCTTCTGCAGTGATACTGTTGAGTGGCAGGGCGCGTGCAAGCTCGAAGACCGTGGCATTCCGCGGGCTTCGCTTGCGGACTCTGGAGAAGAAACTCTGCAGGTCACGCCGGCGCTCCTGCGTCGGCCGTCCTGTGGTTGCCAGCATGAATAAGGCCGCGCACTTCCGGAAGGTGAGCATGCCACTTCCATCATCATCCACCAGTCGGATCAAGTTTTGAGCAACCCGATTGGCCGTGGCAGTGAAACCCATGAGTCTGATGTTTCTGGCAAGTTCTACTGGGGCGACGGCCCCAGCATTTTGCGCATCCCAACTTGTAAAAATGCTGTTCACTTCTGTCTTTAGATTCGGAGGCAAATCATTGAATAAATTTGTGCCCCAGCGCACATTCTTCACAGCCATAAGCTGCTGCGTCTTCTCCAAATATTCCCGCGACTGCCCTGTCAGTGCTTTGGCCGTTAGTGTCCAAGTCTCACTCGCCATGACTGCACGAGCTTCCATGCCCTGCAAATGGATCAGGCGAGAGCAGTCTCGCAGCAAGCCTTCGATGCCGGAGATCATGACCTTCTTCACCAGGCTCCGCTGCTGGTCGCGAAACCAATAATTTTTGCGTGTGCGAGTGACAGCTGCCCGCACAGTCAGACGACGAACCAAATCAGGAACCAGCCAGAAAAGCATCAAAGGCCACTCCGCGCAGGCCAAGGCAAACGGGACTGTTCTGTTTAAGCCATGGACACTTCCATCTAAGAGCTCCACCAACAAGGAGGCAACCACCGCCGCCTGCAGGAAGAAGATCAGCTTGAAAGCCAGGGTGTACTCTTGGATGAAGAAGTACTTCTTTTCGATGCCCTCCACCTTGCTCTTGGACGGCCCGATCTTGGGCCGCGCGATGCCTTCCAGGCCCGGCAGCACGGGGCGGAAGCGCCGGCCCGAGAGGCTGAAGTCCGGGTCCTCGGCCTCCTCGGGCTCCCCGAGCCAACTCTGGCGCCGCAGCATCTGCAGCGACGTGCCCGAGAACATGCGGAGCATCTGCCGGGGGTCCTCGGGCACCTGAGCCATCAGCCAATCAGCCAAGCAGCCACCCGGGTGTAAGATGGGGGGGTCAAAAACAGGGCGACCCCAAAATGGAACCTTGGGAAACGGAAACATGGACTAACACCTGCGGTCCCCTAGTGGTTTAATTTTGACCCACAGCGAAATGGTGAACCCAGAACCATGCTTCAAGAATGAAGGCGGAGATCCGCAGCTATTTGTGGCAAGGGGATTGGCCCTTAACCGGATCATCTACCCGAACCAAATTGGATTTGATTGTGCCTCACCTGGGGGGTCAGCTCGAAGGTGTCCTCCTCCAAGACGATGGAGAAGGCGAAGGCGATGCCCAGCAGTGCCCAGCTGCAAACACACTGCATCAGCTGTGCATTCACCCAATCCAGGGTCAAGCATGTGACTGTGACAAGGGCCACAAATAGTAGTGCCACGAACCAGGTGGTGACATCCACCTCAACCAATCCAAGCACCTCGAGCTGGCTTTGCCACCGAATCTCAAAACCCAAACAGAGCCGAACAAGTCGAGATTTGTTGCACTACCCAACACAAAAACGCACAATGTGTGGCCATCTCACACAAGCTCAACGCTAAACCGCCTTTTTGAGCGGAGCTGCAATTTGACCCAGCTGCTGCTCCAAGAAGGTCTCAAAGCTGAAGAGCCCCGGGATCACGGCCCCTTCCGACACCAAGAGCTTGCTCTGCGGGCCATCAAAAAGAAAGCCGTGGCGAACCGCCCTCCACATCACCAACTTGTGGACGTACTTTCGTCTCAGCAAAGCCCGCTCGATGACACCCTCACCGTAGGTAAATGGCTTCAAAGTTTGGAGCTCGAAGCCGTTGCCATTGGCAGCTGGCTGCCGCTCCAAATAGCCCTCCTCAACGAGCATGGACTCGATTGACGTTTCGCTCATACCAAATGCACGGACCCGCTCATAGTCTGCCCAGGTATTTGCAGTCTCTCGCGAGATCCTCAGAACTGCAAATCCTTGGAAAAGTAGGACCACCAAAAGCAGGAATGTGGCCATGTGCACGTACTCGAAAGTCTCCGGAAGGATGTTGTACTCGGCCTGACCAAAAGATATCAGAGGACTATCCTCTGGTAGCAGGTGTGTAAGCACAAAGAGGAGCAATCCAATGAAACCCAGGATGGTGATCTCTCGAAAGAGCGCGTCGAGAATCTTTCTCCCTGTGTAGTCACCGCTTGTTTTCAGCCTTTCGCGCAGCCACTTTTCTGCTTTTTCGAAGCCAGCCGAGAGCACCACGATGATGAACACCTCTCCAAAGAAGAAGGCAGGTCTATGGTTCACCTCTTCTGCTAGCACACTAAACACTGCTGCACGGCTCACCCGGCTTCCGCGAAGAGAACTCTCAGGAGCGAAACTATGCGGTGTCCTGCGAGGGAAAACCCCGGAGCCGTATGAGCAAAAGGTGCATCCAAAGCCAAGACAGACGAGCGAAAGCAAGCTTCCCCTGCGCTTGACTCGCATTTGCGATAGTTGTGAAGCACACAAGAACCTCAATTCAGACAAATTGTGCTTGTGGCGGCATGAAGGGAGCGCACCCGGGTGAAAGCTTCTCCTGTGAAACCCCACTATGTGCTGGGAAAAATGAACAGCCTGAACCTGCCAATGTGCATCTTCGACAAATACGAAACATATGCATGTTCTGTCGATGTGTTTGCTATGACATTTGTTGCAACTTGATCGCATCTTCTACCGTCCCGAAAGATGCGATATTAGTGCACTGTCAACGGCTATAGAGCCAGGAAAACTGCGTTGCAAGCGAGCTTTGCAATCAACATGCTGGCAGCAAGCAGCAATTGCGTGTTTCATGCAGTTGAGCCAGGCTGGCCCATCACAGTGCACCGAGAAAGGATGCACGCATGCTGGTGAAAGCTGAGGTGTGCCCAGCAAATCTTACCAGGATATCTTACATTCAACCAACGAATGCCTCTTGCAAGGTTCCAGCTTTGCCCTGCAGTGCAAAGAAGAAACCAAGCGGCTGACACGACGAAGCCACCTCAGAGGATGCAAGCATGCAGGCTTTCCCTCAGAGCAGCAATGGCCACGGAGTAACCTTTCGGCATTTCGCTGCATTTGGCTTTGAAGTGAAACATCCGGTGAAACTGCTCAGTATGCTACATAATCCTCCACCCGAGGCTTGAAACAGGAACGCACCGGCAGAATATTACGCATTGCCCAAGTACCGCCATGATGAACGTCTGGATTGTTTTGCTGGCTGTTGGTTTCAAACCTACCTTGTCTGGTCTTACGCTTTCTGCTCATCGCTCGCCGGTGACTTGCACGTCACAAGGCTGCGCACCTTGCAAGAAGCATCGAGATGCGCCACATGTCGATGATTCACGAGGGAACCAACGATTTTGCAAAGCTCAGCCATGCTTACCGGGTCTGACAATCTGCTCATGGAAACAATGTGCCGCTTGGCGGGGAGCATTCTTGGCATCGTGGGATATCCCGGCGGTAGCTGCAGTCGCTCTCCGCTCTCAGCTCCTCACCCAGCAGTAAAGCTCCAGAGCTGCTTTCGAGCAATTCCTCACCTCATGGGTCAAAAATTGGAATCCCCCAAGATGGGGGCTGGTAAATGGGGGCCCATGCACTAGAATCTGTGGTCCGATTCCTGGTTCAGCTGAGCTCAGTGGCTCAGGCAACTTCGTCTCAGGCGCTGGCTCGCTCGGCAGTGAAGTCAGGGACTTGGAAGTACCGCCGAATCCTCCAGGAAAATATGTTCAGGTTGCAGGGAAAAGCTACCACGTGTTCTGTCCTAGCCCGCTGTGCAGCAGAAACCTGCGGGCATCGCGAACTTGCTCACAACAACTCATTGCCAATCAGTTTCGTAGCCCTTCTATTTGCCTGAGAAGGCGTCAGCGCACGGATCTTTGGCAGGAAGAAGGAATCGGACAAAAGGAACCGCCGGGCAGGTTCCCAATAGTCGTAGATAAACCTGCGTTCACCACACAAACCAAGCAAAGCTTGACACAAACAAAATGTTCATGTTCACCTGCAGCGTGACTGTGCCCCAAAGCATATATGATCCAGGTCCCCTCCCCCCCACCCAAGGTCATTCTGACCCCCCCATTGTGACCCCCTTGTTGGGGAGTGGTTGGGATGCGCAGGGATGTCGAGGATGCCGGGGGCTGCAAAACTTCACATTGCACGCGAGTCCCGCTCTTGCAGCCCAATGTGCATCCAAGGAGCTTCTTTGCACCGTTATTCAGATGCTTCTCTGGTGGTATTCCAAAGAGCATGCAGCAAATTTCCATAAGCATTCGCACCGGGACTGGAGGCTTCTTGAGAGCCTTCAGCTCGGAAAGATCCCTCTGCGAGATCGAAGGAATTGCCACCTCTTGTGCTTTGGTCGCATCTTCATTCCTGCACATTGCCTCTCCGTCCCGCTCGATATGGCCCTTCTCCCTTGCGGAAGTCACGTCCTTCTCGAACGGCATCGCTTCCAAGGGCTCGAGGCCGCTGGCTCCCTCCTCACTCGGCGGCGCGGCTTCTTCATCCGATGCTGCCGCACCAGCGCCGGCGGAGGAGCAGGGGCTGGAAGTCTCCAAGTGAGATAGGGAAGGCGGGGAAGAGGAGGGTACCAGGCGCAGATCCGAATCCTCCTGTGCCTGCCATATGAAATCATCCTAAGTGTCATGACCGAATCCCCTGATCAAATGGAGGAAGAACGTAAGGGTTTCTTGGCATGAGGACTTCTTGGCACCTTGATGTCAGCACCCAAGCAAATATGTGAGAACAGGCGAAGGTCAATTTAGCAGCAGGTACCTCGAGCAAGAAACTGTGCTCCCAAATTCAGAGCATGATCTCTGAGCGGTTGCCCTGGCCAACATCATTGATACGTGTGTGTGTGTGTGTGTGCGTGTGTGTGTATGTATGTATGTATGTATGTATGTATGTATGTATGTATGTATGTATGTATGTATGTATGTATGTATGTAGGTATGTATGTATGTATGTATGTATGTATGTATGTATGTATATGTAAATGTAAATGTAAATGTAAATGTAAATGTAAATGTAAATGTAAATGTAAATGTAAATGTAAATGTAAATGTAAATGTAAATGTAAATGTAAATGTAAATGTAAATGTAAATGTAAATGTAAATGTAAATGTAAATGTAAATGTAAATGTAAATGTAAATGTAAATGTAAATGTATGTGTATGTGTATGTGTATGTGTATGTGTATGTAATGTAATGTAATGTAATGTAATGTAATGTAATGTAATGTAATGTAATGTAATGTAATGTAATGTAATGTATGTAATGTAATGTAATGTAAATGTAATGTAATGTAATGTAATGTATGTATGCATGCATGTATGTATGTATTGATGCATGGCATTGCATTGCATCGTATCGTATCGTATGTGTCACATCACATTGCATTACGTACATATCTCACATGTCCTGCATGCTTTGTGCTGCATTACAATGCATTACGCTACATTGCATTGCATTACATTACATTATATTACATTGCATTACAATACATTGCATTGCATTACATTACATGCATTACATACATTCATTACATTCATGATATGTATTACAATAATTACACTCATTACATTCATTGCATTTGTCACATTCATTGCATATGTTACATTTGTTGCATTCACTGGATTCATTAATTCGTTGCAGTCCGTTCCAGCCCATTCCATTCCATTGCATAGCATGTGTATATGCAAATATACTCTTATATATATATATATACATATTACAATATGCATCTCCAAGCGCACTCGGGCACAAACACCCTGCCCCGCCTTTGGCCGCTTCAGTTGCTGATCCTCCAGCTCCTGCTTTTGCTTCCGGCACAGCAGAAGGCCCGAGTCCAGGCGGCGCCGCGTCTCCTGCTCCTTGCGGCACATCTGCTGAAGCTTCGCCACCGACTGGTGGCGCTCGGAGATTTGGCGCTGCAGCTCCTCCCGCTGAATGGCGGTGTCCCTCAAGTCGCCGCCAAGTCGCGCGGCTTCCGCCTCGACGTCACCCAGGCGCCGAAGCATCGGCTGCAGGCACTCTTCCAGTCGCCGCCGCTCGAGGCTCTCCCGCCGCAAGGTGGCACGCAACTCCCGCAGCTGCCGCAGGTCACCGTGGGTGGGCACAGCTTGGGGGTCGCCGGCTGGCGCTGACTCAACACCTCAGCTGGGAGGTCTATCAGCTCCATGCCAAAACTGCGGTAGATGTGTCAGAAATGCTTGATTTAGGACTTGAACCTATTTACCTCTATGTGGGCCATTGCCTCAAATGTAGCAAGATCAAGCCTTTCGCCACTCTCTTGGTTTTCTCAGATTGATATGACAACTCCTGAAGGCCAGTGCGCATCTTCGAACAGCTTCAAATGGGAGCTCCAAAGCTGGCGGTTGTCTGTTTCTGTGTGGCTCAAAGCTGGTCGCCTCCGGAGAGTCTCTGAGCCCTGAACGAGACTGAAGTTCTGAATCGCTGCTTCCAGCCTTCAATTTGCGCGGCTCCCCGGGCTTGCATCCAACACACAAGCTATGATGCACAAAGAGTTGAGTTGCCCGAAGCAGCGGGAAACAAACACACGAACACCCTTGGCCCGAACTTCAACCCTCTTGGCTTAGCACTTGGGCTAAGAAAACATCTAGAGAACCAAGCGTCAAGTATGCGTGTTGTGCTTGTGTGCTTGTGGGTTTGTGTTTGTGTTTGTGTGTTCGTGTGTTTGTGTGTTCGTGTGTTTCTGCGTTTGTGTGTTAGTACGTTTGTTTTCTCGTGTGTTTGTGTGTGTGTGTGTGTGCGCTGTTTCCTGTGTTCGTGTGTTGGTGTCCGTGTTCGTGTCTGTGTGTCTGTGTCGTGCTACCTTTCCTGGCTGGATTCTGCTACCCATCCTCAAACGGGCATAGATTGGCTGTTGGGCCTATTGGGTTGGAACTTGGACCCACCTAAGAATGTGGGTTTGTTGTGTGAGGTCCTTGAGAAAATCCAGCGTCGAGGCCTGGAGAAAACGGAGTGACGTTTCGCACGAAAGGAGACGACGCTAAACAGCCGCCCTGAAAAATCTGTGGGAAATGACATGTTTCAAGCTGTCCTGCCTGTCCGTCGTCGCCAAAGTGAGGAGAATGCGAAGTTCGCTCGCCCTCATCCACATGTGGCCTCCCACTCTGGAAACAGTTCAGCTTGTGTCATTGTTGAAAAACAAATCACGCAAGGTAGCTCTGGGCAGGGCATTGTTGCAAGGCTGTTGGTGCCGACGTGCCGCCCGTATTTGAGGGAGAGAGACCACTGTTCGCTTCCAGTCTCTAATTATGAACCATGCAGCTGGCACGCTACATGCACAACAACACCACCATTTAGATCTCAGCTCTGACAACGATGATGGCCTCATGGCTACGTGTCTTCATGAACGCAATCCACCGTGCAGGTGGAATTGCATGGGCTGCATTCAGCCCCCAAATAAAGACAAAACGGGACCCCAGTGCTAGCCATGACCACTACCAAGTCGATGCCGGCGCGACCACAAAACTTATCGTTGCTTTGGGAAGAAGAGTACAGCATGTCACTGTCAAGCACTTTTGAGTTGGTGCAACTACCGACATCAGAGGGGTTTTCCTGTGGACGCCCCTCCGCAAGACGCAGGTCACCAGGTCCGGAACCCTTGCATTCTGAGCGTATTCAGAGTCGACCGACGGAATGGTGACCTCCGAGGCGCACTTGGCACTGGCAATGTGCACATAGTTCTCTCCTTCCATGGGGCATGTGTGAGGCAGAAGCAAAACACATTGGAGGCGTTCGATTTCCCGGGCGATTACACAATCTACACATGCAATGCCACTCTGCAAGGCAAGTAAACCGAGGTCCTTGTCAACGTGCACTTCATACGGTCCTGTGAGTGCTTGGCTGTCAACATCTCAGCGGCTTTCTCAGGACTGTCATAAGTGCCCAGCCTGGAACAATTCCATCCTCCCGAGCTAACCTCGCAGTGCCAAAATGGAAGCATGTGCGCTTCTTGCTGTGCGCTAGGATGCACTCATGCGCACACAACACAATGTGTCTATGCGCACAAGTGCATGCTCGTCAATGTAAGTGCCGCTGGAACACATGGGAACTGCTGGAATGCACGGACGGGAATTCATCAGTAAGAATGCATGCAAGTGAACGCACGTAGATTAGGGCAAGTGTGCACCTACATTCTGCCTAGGTGGCTTGCAGGAAAAGAATAGTGTTGTGCACACGCAAATTGCAATACTCAGATGCAAAGCAAAGGCTCCATCACTTTCTGTGTTAACACCATGCTTGCATGTGCATGCTTTTGCTTACATGTTTCTGTGTCAAGATGTGCCATGTGGCTGTGGCTCAAATACATGTACCAAAATGTCCCTTTGGTAAATGGAAGCAAAGACTACCAGCTGCGAAACCCTAGCCCAAGACCCCAAGATGTGTCCACATGTCACGTGACAGCCAAGTCTAAACCTAAGCATAGGTGTCCGTTTGAAAAAACAGATGGCCCCGGTACGTGGAATAAGCCCCGTCTAAACCAGTGCCTTCTGTTTTTAACCAAACTAACCCAAAATGGACACCTATTGTGGATGGACGAAATCCTGCACCACCTAAACAACCCTGGGGTGATGCTTCCCCTGTAAATGCCAACAAACAATGGTTTGTGGTTTCAAAGTGGTGCCGGATTTCGTCCACCCACAGTATGAACCTAAGGCGTTCGCGGGCTGGGAGCTTGAAGTCCAGCCTGCAGCCGTTTGCTCTGTTTTTTCTCTGGGCCTGCCAGAGGCTGAGGCTAGCACCGAGTGGGGGCAAGGGCCTCACGCTAAGCACCCCGTCGCTTCGAGAGTACTTGGATGTCAAGCGGCTTGGCAGGTAGGTTATAACCAGGATAAGGGGACCAACCCTGTTGCCCAGTTGCAACTGTGGTTATAGCCTAAGTTGCTTGAACACCCAAGTACCCTTGCTTGATGGTTGAAAAGGGAAACCAAAAGACAAACCGTTGCGCCATTTTGGGGGGGGGGGGTCATGTCACCTGCCTCCAAAGGGAAAGATGCCGAGCCTCAAGCACCGGCATTGAGGCGAGATGTGCAGGTGATGGGAAAAGGAACACCAAACAGAAGACTCAGGCGGCCGCCCATGCATTGTAGCATATTGGGGCTCGACCTCACTTCACATGCTGTCATTGCGTCAAGCAAGCAGGCCATACCCAATGTCTTCTTGAGTTTCATGAAGTCCGCAAACACACTTGCAAAAGTCGCCAGAATGTTGTCCTTCCTTCATGGTACCTGTGTTTCAAGGATTTCTCAACTGTCAGTGGGAGAAAATAATGAGAAGTAAGGCGGCAAGTGCTGCGGCCTTTCATGGCCTCTCCTTCCACTTGATATGCAACATCCTGAGTGTCGGGCCATCGCTTGGCACATCTTGCAGAAATGGCAAATTATGCTGTACTGTTCCTCTGTCAACCATGTTTGACTGAGACCAGAAACGCGAAAAAGCATCCTGGTCTCTTTTACCAAGACTCCTCACAGTATGGGCAAAGGCTGTCCAACCTATTGATGCGTCTGCTTGCTTACTTCTCTCAAAATGGAGCCACCCAGCGCTGCGTGGATGTTCTGCAAAAGGCTGCGAGCAACATCCAAGCAAACCAGCAAGACGCTCGTAGCGCCCCCGCTCAGAACTCGCGTCGCCAGTCCCGGGTCCACGGCATCATAGCTTCGAGGTTGGCGGCTTGACGGGCCTCGACGCGGGCGGCTTGACACGTCTCCCTGTCACTGATACAAATGGCCGGGCTGAGCTGCATCAGAATGACACTTTTGGATCCAATTCCCCAAAGCCTGAGTTGGCATGCGTATATCTATATATATATACATACATATCACTTACACAGTGGCACAAACTCTAAGAACAACAAAAAAACATAGTGAAACAATTAGTCAACGGAGAGCATGGTTTGCCCAAGGACCAGCTGTTTTTTTGAAATGGCTGTGTTGCTACGCTTCCACTGCCAATTCAACTTGATGCAAATGTTAGTAAGTGTGATGGAGGAGATTGATAGGATAAGAGGTCCAAGATTGCGGTGGTCATGCGCAAGACAAGGAGTAAACAAGAATGGGCCTGAAGTCAAAAGTGTCTCCGCTTTTAATGCACACACTCAATCAGATCTCTGGCAATCTACAATCAGTGAGGCTAGTTCCAGCCGAGAATAAATGCAAACAAGAAAGGCGGAGAGAGTAGAGTCAGCGGCTTACATGCAAAATCATGCATGTAGCAGCAAAAATAGGAACTACATCAAAGTGAAGAAGGCAAGCTAACCAGCAATGTTGAAACTGCTGCAAGAATGAACCAACGTGGAGTGGAATGCAGAACGATATGGAATGTGGAACGCGGAATGTGGAATACGAAAAACAAGGTGGCACAAGTGGAGCAATGTGCAGCGTGGAACCCGTGCGGAACAAATGAAAGGCAAAACCATGATATGGGCGTGGAACGATGTGAAACCCTATGAAACAATGTGGACAAAAACGTGCAATGGAACGATGTGAAATGAAAAAGAAAGGATGTGGGCAAATTCGGAACAATGTGAAACATGAATCAAACCCTGTGGCTCTCCGCCAAGTCGGATGTGGCTTTTCATGCTGCATGTCCCAGCAACTCAGGTGCACACCTGGCATCGCACGATGCGGCCACCACAGCAGTTGGGCTTGCGCTGCCTTTGGTAGCCAATGCCTTGCGTAGCTTCGATGAGTTTCACATGGCAGTGATGGTTTCTCAATCACAAAAAACAAAAAACGAAAGGGACGAACCCAACCGCCGCTCGAAAGCCCCGTTTCTCACTTTGACTTCAGCCAGTGATACCTTGTCGTGGCGCGGGGGGGGGGTTGTAGGGGGGGGGGTTGTAGGGGGGGCGGCTGTCCTTGACGGCGCCGGACTCCAAGGCCTGTCAATGCCGTAAAAAAAAAAACTTCACATGGGTGTGGGTAAGAAACAGGTACCCCAAATTGGTTGCCCTGGTAAATGGAAACAAGGACTATTAAAAAACAAAAAAATGCGGTGTCCTGGCTTGATTTTGACCCATACCCACACAAAAACACAACTTCAGACGCATTTCTGAAGTGAGTCAACGCAAAGCTTCGCTTTGCGTGAGCAGAGGTGGATACTTTTGGTCTCTCGTCTGCATGTACCGTAGTATGTAGCACTTTCGGTCTCTTACCGATCTTGGATTAGTCCAGCATTTGAAGTCTCCCTTGCCTTTCCAAGGCAGACAGGCTTCACTCGCGGCTTCGCGCAGGAAGTACCAAAGTACTTGCTGCACTCAGCCCTTTTGTACCTCTATTTTCTATTCATCTTAGTCTATTGGTTGTTGTCTAGCTGAAGAAGGTCCAACTCTTCCACCATGCACCCGGGGCCCGGGCCTGCCAACACCTGCTACTTTGCCGTTTTGACTTTAATGATTGCGTTACTCGACATGCGGGCATGGAAGCCGAGCACTTAGCTGCGAAGCTTGCTCAAAAAGAGCTCAATGCCTGTTGTCAAGGCCATCCAGACGTCTGGATGCTGGAACCAGAGTCTTGTGGCTCTTCAAAAACGCCCAGAGCGTTGCTCTTGTTTTCCACTCAGCTGAAAGCGTCGATCAATATTTGCCAAAGAGCCCCAGAGAATGGAACCATGAAACTGTGTGGGCACCTACAGTCTCGAGTTTCACCTTCATACGAGGTCCGCAGGTGCCCTTCAAAGTTCTGACTCATGTGCAGGAAGCAGGCCCTCACATGAGGCAGCGAAACCATGTACCCATCGCGCCAGCAATCTGTACAAGAAATACATGAGCAGAAGGCCCAAGGGCGAGACAGCCCAAAAAGGATTCATCTCCAATCTCCTGACATACTACGACTGGCTTGTGCTGCCCATGTTGCAGGCAGTTGGCAAGAATCTGACTCAGAACCGCAGAATCACGCATAGCTGGGCGTTGGTTCTGCCCTGATCAGGTGATGCTTCGGCCCACGCCGGTGTGCTGAGTCCACGCGATTGTGGAAAATATATCTGCCCTGGTCCGCAACATGAACATCAAGGCATTCCTTGATAGCACTTCCGCCGCATGTCTCTCTGCTGACTGACGCATGGGCTATGCAAACAACAACCGCTTTGCTGACCATAATTAGAGCAAAGCCTGCCCGGCCAGAACAGTTGAGGCTGAAGTACGCAGACTTGCATCAGTCAGCAGCTACCAAAATACGGCATCTTTCGGCTGGCTGCAACCTCACACAACTGGAAATCAAATGTAACGCCATGCCACAACACAGCAGCACCATGCTATGCACATGATTCATGCGGCGAGGGAAGCAACATGCCAGTCACTCAAGAATGCAAGTACATCAGTGAGTTCCTAGTTAGCTCTCTAATTATGACAATCGATTGAAGCAAACTGGCAGGATGGGGACCACAGCTGTGAACTCGTACCAGGCTTGCAGCTCTCGTCACCTAATCATATTTCCAGGGTTTTTCTTTTGACTCGACCGATTCGAGTCGAAATGTGCCAAATATCCCTCCCTGGATGTGCCAAGTGCAGGGCATAGGAGGGCATAGGCTCCCACAAAATGTGCCCATCACACCTGACGCGGCTGAAGGCTTGTCTCGAGCAGCAACTCATCGAGCGAATGTTTTGAATGTGCGTTTTGGGGATTCCACCTGTCCGAGCCTGGTACGTGTTTGAGCCTAGAACGCCTTTGATGCTCGTTCAACACCCTGTGGATAGATCCACAAAAGCCGCAGCCAAAAGCCTCCTCCAGATCCAGAAAAGCCGCGCCTGAGCTGAGGAGCTGATGTGACAGGGTATAGACCTTGGCCTCATCCCAAGCCGTAGAGCAGCTGTCGTACCATAAGCACCTCAGCGTTGCATGAAAATGCTGGCGGAGAGCTTTCGCGCTTAGCGAATGGCTTGAAGTACCTGTAAAGAACTGGAAAGCTTCTGGGGAAGGGACGGCACAGCAGCATATCAGCAACGCCTTCGCCAGGCCAAGAAAGCGCATACCTTGGATCAAGCGGCCTACATCCCTTTTCTGCCCCTACACACCCGGGGAGGACCTCTGGTTGTCATTCTGAAGAGGTGTGGGTCAGGAGTGTGTCGTCAACTCTTATATTAGAAGCTTTCCATTTCGTCAAGAAAGATGTCACCTGCTGCACTCTTTCTAGAAAAAGTAAAACCACTCCGTGCATTTCAGTGCGCCTTGAACTGCAATTCGAACAAGTGGACGCTTCATGATAGATATGGGGCATGTAATGCTTGCGCCAAGACGCTGGCAGCCTCCTGAGTTGTCAAAAAGTGCCATTGCTTCCACATGTTTTTCTTCATGAGGGTCACAGCCACGCAAGTGCGGCCATCATGACGGTCAATGAACCAGTGGCTCTCATGTGGATGAACGAAGTCATACAAGTCGGAGTCTATCACGGGGCCCCGTGTCTTCAACCCGACCCGCAGCTTCTTTTCGCTGAGCTCAATCTCTACGTGCTTCTCCTTGATGGCAGCATCCACTGGGATGTACAGCCGGACCTCTCTGCCATCCTTCCCCGCCTCCTCCCACTGATAGCTCATGAAGCGCCGCGCCGTGCGGGCGCGGCCCATGCGCGAGAGCACTCGTTTGGAGGGCTGAAACTCCCGGGTTACCATGGTAGCCGCCCCCATCGCGAGCATGGAGAGCAAACCTGCAGCACCGTTGCCTGGTCTGCCGCGCTTCAAATGAACAGTCCCGGCCACTCCGGGCACTCCTCCAGGGCTTTGGTTCTTTCATTGAAAGGAGATTCCCCTTTTCAGGCCCTCCAATGATGCTGCAAGTCCCTTCACCCGTCCTGTGGCGCCCCTGGGGGCCGCAGTTCCTGCTCCGTCTACTCGCAGACTCCCTGATGGTGGTAGGAGAGGCTGAATCGGCGGCAGCGGCACCTTCGGCCCCTGCATCTGTAACTGCAAAGCATCTGCAACCTGGCAGGAAAACAACTCACCTCTTGGGTATGTCTTTTTCTGGTGGGAGCGGATTGTCGTGGTAAAGGAAAATCGAATGGAAAACCACGAAAATGGCAGGTCCCGCAATGGGGTTGATGACTCAAATGAGCATCCCCTGACTATACCACGCATTACTTGACGATGCAAACTGCAACCTGCTTGGCACAATGCCCAAGAACGCCCACACCAGAAGTGACTCTTGTAGAAATCGGCCAAGCAGCTGAAGCATATTTCCTGGCACTGAGCGTGCTCACCGGGCCGGAGCGCGGCAAGCGGCTCATACTATCGAAGTGCACAATGTGCGAGTTCGGGCCAAGCTTTGCGAAGGAGAACGTGGCAATGTTGCAAAGTTTGCAAAGGCCGACAGCAATATGGCCAGCATTGCTGTCGGCAAAAGCAAAGAAGCCATCATGACCAACGGAGTTGCTCTACCCAGAACGAATTTTAAGGGACTTTTCTTGCTAGCCTTCATCTACCCGAATCGGTTTTGATTGTGGCTCAACAGACTTCCAGAACAAGTCCGTCCCAGCCTCAAAGACTGATGCTGGAGCGGTGGCTCCATGCTCGCGTCTGTAGTTGATAATCTGCTCCACTGTTACCTAAATGGCCGCACCATTCAAACAGCCGATGTCTCCCCTTCACAAATCCAAATCATGACCAAGCCTGTCGCATGACTGTCAGAGATGGAGCTGGGGCTTAGGCAATCGGAATGTTGTGAGCGCTGGCAAAGGCCAGGCTATCATCCCGCCGGTACATAGTTCCGTCATCATGCATCTGCGGGAAACAAACAAACAAAAACACATGCCATGTGCGGATGAAAGACTGGTCCGGGAATCAATGGAACCAACAATTGGCCGTGGGTCAAAATCCAAATCGTACCCCCAGTGAACATCCCAATCCCCACTAAAATAGGTTCTAAAAATGGGTGGTGAATTCACCTACCCCAAAATGGGATGCCAAACGGTTTTGACCCACAGCCAATTCCGGCTTGGGAGCCCCGCCAACTCCGCAAGGACGCCGACTGGTATCAAGCCGGCAAGTCGACAGAAGTCGTACGTGGACTCCGTGTGCCCTCGCAGTGAACAGATCCGAGATCATCGGAGATCAGCTCAAACGCCTTTTTCAGAGCCTTGGTGTACCTTGCTTCTTGCACAAACAGTCTCCAAAGTGGGAAGTCCCTACTACTGGATGGCTTCCCCAAAACGGGGCTCGTTTTAGAAAAACGGCAACGAATCAGCACAAGCAAACCAAAGACCGGGTCCGTCCTGGTCGTTCGAGGACTCCGCCGGTCCGGGCGCAAAGCGGGAAAAGATGACCCGGCTTAGAGAAGTCCTGGCTGCTTCCGGAGTCGGTACCCTTTGTGATACTGAAAACCCAGCAGCAAATCTGAGACAAGAGCATCAGCCCCAGCCTTCGCTTGATTCTTGAGGTCACACAAAGCCTCCGGAGCATGGCTCAAAAGGGCAGGTGGAATTTCAAGCACAGGTTCCCCTTGGGGGAAGTGAAACCCATTTTGGGGACAAACCCATGTGCAGCAACGAGAAACTCTGGCTGTCGTTGCACGATCTGCTGCCGACACCCCAGTGGAAGTCCCTGGAAGAAAGTCCTCGGAAGCATTGGCGGCATGCTGAGGATTTCCGGAACACTACACAGCATGACCATGACAACAGTGTCTCTGCTCAGTGGCAGCCACGATTTCAGTTGGTTCTCTTGATTTGAGTTCAGCATGTTGGGCAAAGCGACAACACATCCGCCGCTGGTCAAGCGTGTAGATGGGTAGGGGAGGGCTCGCTGGAGCTTGGAATGCGCTGGAGGGCGTTGGATCCCCACGTTGTTCTGATTCCCCAAATGGGATGGCTCTCTGTTGATGTTGGTGTTTGGCTATCAGGCTCCGGGGTTCTTGCCATGAAGAGTAAATTATTAGATGAAAGCCGTGCTTCACCTTGCTTCCATTGGTGCAAGTCTATTTGCTCAAATGTATTCCACATGACGTTAAGCTATGAAGTTATGACTATTGCTCTCAGGCATGTAGAGCAGGCTCTTGGTTGAGTTTGTAGATTCCTAGATCGTGTGCTTACAACTCTTGGATCCAATATCTCTGGGATTTTGCCTAACACATTGATATCATCTGTGTGATGATGTTGCTTTTTTTTGGGGGTGTAACAAACTCCTTCTTGCGATGGTGTTCCCACACAGAAAGCTTAACAAGCCTTTGAGCACGCAGTCAGACAACTCACAAATGCACAAGTGCTACGCACTCTGCTGAGCCCAATGCTGTAGAAACATAGAAATTGGTAGCGTTTGCATCCGTATTTCGAGTCGTGGCCTCAGTGCAGAGCTGGTCCAATGCAAAAGAAGAGTTTCGTCAGCGGCTCTTCGGGAGATTTTAGGCGTTGCACGCGCAACGCACAGCTCCCCTTTTTGCCCTGCCGCCGAAATCCGAAAGTCATCCGGCATGGTGTTCCCCTTGAGCTCATTGCAGCTGCTGCAAGCACAGACCAAGTTGACCAAGGCATTGGTGCCGCCACGGCAGAGTGGAATCCAATGGTCGACGGTATCGCCCTCCTCTCCACAATACCAGCATCTGCCAGCGTCGCGGGCCAAAATCTGGTCACGCGTTTCTAGAGGCATCCTCCAGCGAGATTGTGATCGAATCTGCAGGACTTCTGGCGGCTTCCACTTGGATGCATCACCTGCACTGGCTACCCTCGTGTGGGAGAGGTTGCTCGGTGTTCACATACAAATCGCCAGCTGGTATGTTTGAACCAATGGGCAGGCTGTTGCGTAGGCTGTTCATAGTTCGGAGCAGCCCTGAGAAAAGAAGGGAGGACCTGCATAAATCGCAGCCATGTCTGGATGGCATTTGGCAACTGATGAGAACCAAGTGAAAAGGGCCAGGAACAAATGGGCATGAACTCCTCTTCTGGGCTGACTTCAAAGGTCAAAAACATCCGGGCACGTCATTTGTCAATCCTGCCTGGTCCACGGACTGCCGCTGCCAGGGCAGTGAGTGCAATGCCCAAGGGGTACGTGTTGCACGGTGCAGTTTTGCTCAGCAGCTTGTCCTTGCGCAAAGCCAAGCTAACTCACAACATCTACGTCCACTGGAGAGCTTAGAATAAATACGGGTACCAACTCTTTTTCTGTCTGTTTTGGTAGGGGAACCCTCCCAACCAAACAACTCCCCCAAAAAAGGGGAGAGAAGGGCACTACTGGAGGACCTAGACATGCAACTGCTCAGCTGTCACTCCAGCCATTCTGTGGCTTTCAATCTTGCATGCTACAGGGTGCTCATGACCAAGGCTCGGCTGCTTTGGCCATGCGTGCTTGCACTGCCTTGCGCATAGCCAACGGCGCCTGGTTATGCAATAGTAGTAGCGGAGCTTCCAAGGCCGCAAAGCCTTCGCCTCTATCCAAAGCAGACCGGAGGACGTCGAATATCTCCTCAACGCTGGCATGTCCACGCAGGACTTGAGGCAGAAACGTGGCGCACACATCGCTGGCCTCCCGAAGTGCCCTTCCAACTTCCGGAGAGAAGCTTCGGAGCCCGGGAGGGGGTCCCCGCAGCAACTCGGCGGAGAGCACCGTGGTCCGCACATATTGACTAACCACATCCCCGGTGCTTTCAATGCCCAGCGGCTCGAAAGCCGCGCTCTTGGCACGTACGGCACGTAAGGCAAGTCGAAGCGAAGCTAGCGCAGTGAAGCCCTTCACGGCGAGCGGAAACGCCCTCCACACTCTCCGATTTGCTCGACCTGCCTTCGTACATCTTAACTTCGCATGATCTGCAGGGTAATGAAACCGACCCAGTGTTGGTGCAGCGAGAGGCTGAGAACCGGCTGTGCCCATGGCGCAAGGCGCTACGATCGGGACGGCCCAGCGCACGAAGTTGTTGATTTGTTCGGTGCTTGCAGTGCTTGCTGCAGGGTGTCAAATGGCCTCATCCTGTTCTGTCCATGTACCTTGCAGTCGTTCCGCTATCGGTAGGACTCAAGGCAGGCTGCGAGGAAGCAGCGCAGCTGGGCAGGAGCGCTTCCGCTTGTTTGTCCAAACAGCAAAAGAGGCCATCTCAATCGGCCCTGCCTCTGACCACACATTTATGCAAGAAACCCTAAGGCCGGAGCAGGATGCAAACCAAAGTGCTCTAGTCTCTCCTGAGAGCACGACCGAGGCGCGTTTTCGAGGCCCGCGGTTTGCAGGCCTTCTCGCCCACGATGCAAACAATCCCAGTGGTGTGGCGAATTGCGAAGGCCATCTGCGCAGCCTACAGGCGCATGCGCGCGCGCGCGCATGCGAGCACACACCCACAGCCACGCCCTTTGTACATGCAAAGGCGGATGCCGTCACGCTCTCCGCCGGCAGAATCAAGTCACACTCGTCCTTACAAAATCTGGGCTGTGCTGCTGCCTTATCATTCAAACTGCGGTGTCTACCAGTGTCCTCGCGATCATCGCTGTCCATCACCATCACAAATTCACCTCTTTTGAAAGCCCGCAACGCCTCCTGCCCACTGCAAGTTCCGGCACCGTCACTTCCCGATGCGCGAGGATCGAAGCTCCTCCATAGAAGACCATGGCATTTTGGAGCGCCTCGGCCCAAAACTCCGCTGCCGCACCAAAAACCCGCCGAAAGTGATGCTGCCAGGCGGCGTCTGCTGCAGAGGGCCCAGGAGGGTCTAGCAGTCTGACTCGCAGGCTTGAGGCTTGGAACCACTCGGGGCAACGGATCGGAAACCTAAGCACATCTGTCAACGCCAAGCATGGCCCTCCTGCAAAGCCAAAGCAATAACAAAGGAACAATGAAATCCATGTCTACTCTCGCTCCGCGTGTGTGTGTGTGCTATGTTTGTCACTCAAATAGATTGTCAGCTTTGTCAATCCTGCCAATGCTTCAATGCCACTTCGACAGGCCCGAAATACTTGGCACCAAGGCATTGATGCCACTCTCTTTCTGCACGCGCGCACTCGGCCCTGCAGCCCTAACGCTCATGGTGAATTCTTAATTGGAGTTCAGAGAGTTCACATGCTTTTTTGATGCGAGACAATCCTACACATCCAAGCCAACCTTCTCAGCAGGCTTTCAGCTTGAAGGCCCCCCCCCCCAAAGAACTGTAGTTCGCCTGGCCATCAAGCAAAGACTCACGAAGCTTTGCCTTCAACATGTGCGAAGCACTTGCATGAGCCAAGCAAAACTCTGCTTAAATACATCCGCAACACGCGTCCGACTGACTGACTTGTCGGTAAACGTCTTACAAAGCGTATCTACTTGGGATGGACATTGCGGCGCAAGCAGCACGGCTCTGTTCAACGTGAATGCTTCAAGCTTCAAGCACAAGGCTGGGCCAGCCTGTCAAGCGATGGAACAAACTCCTTCTTCTTCATCTGAGGAATCCCTTGGTCGTCTGCACATCAGAAATCAACATGCACAGCGCAAATATGGCTGCTCAAAAAATCGGGGTCCAACTGAAACCATGGATAAATGGGAAACTCCACTGGAGGCTGTGGGCCCCCAGTTCTTTGATTCTGAGCCACCCATATTGTCGCATACCGAGAACCCCACTCACTGGCATCTTCACCTTGAGTGCCACGGCCATTCGGAATGCTGTGATGTCCCTACCCCGTGCACTCAGCCAGCCACTTCGACCCCGAAATCGACTCTTTTCATCGTCATCTCCCTGCACATTGAGCACGCGAAGAATCGCAGGCCTTTTGTTGCGTTGTTCTTGTATTTGGCTGAAGAAATGTGAAAGCCATCACGGCATTTGCTGTTTGAACATCTAAGCCTTGCGCGGCTGAGCAATCAAAGTGGTGGAACAATCTTTCAAGCTCTAACTTTGAATCTGATTGGGTGAACAGCAGACCGCTATTCTCACAAAAGTTCAGTCCCCGTGCTCGAAAACGCTCGAAGTATAGGCACAGGTGCACTACTGCTGCCTTCTTGTTATTGGACTATGCCTGCTGAAGCTACAGCGAGGATTTTCGAGAGTGGTTCAAGACACCGCCCCGCTTTTGGGCAAAGTGGCCTCGCAGGAGCATGGGTGTCGGGCTACTCCACACCTTGGCATTTGTGGATCCTGTCAAAGCGTCTTCATCCTGAGGCGAGCACTGCATTCCGCCACAGGAGATCACGTCCTTCCATCTTCTGTTTCTGCGGACCTGCGGCTATCATCAACGCAAGCCTGCTGGCATTATAAAAAGAAGCTTAAAAAATGGGGAAGAAGAAAAAAAGGAAATATAGCTGGGATACAATAAAAAGCAGAAAGAACATTGAAAATAGCTGGGCTGGCCTCGGACCAAATCTGTGTATGTGCTTCCGTCCACTCAATGATCTCTCCCACGACGACGGAAGTGTCATCCACCTTGCCGCCTGAACCGGGGACTGCCATCGGCAGTGAACACTTTGAATTCTGCCAACCACATGTGCATCTATGTGTGTGTGTGTTGTTTTTGGGGGCACGGGCAAAGAGATGGGTTTCCTGTTGGGTTCCCTTTAAAAACCATTGAACGAAAGATTGTACCCTCAATAAACGACACACCCATGTGCGTGCGTGTGTGTGTGTGTGTGTGAGCTGATGTGCATTAGGCCGCTGCCTTTGCCAATTGGAGTGTCCAGGAATTGTCCATTCACGCAATCGGATTTTGCGTGGGACTCCTTCACAATTCGCTGCGCAGCCTGCCAGCAAACATCCAAGCTTCAAGCTGCCATCTCATACTGATACGATGCCATACATATATTTAGATTATGTTCGGGTGTATCCAGTTCAACCTTGTCTTTGCAAGCTGTGTCGGCTCGCACTTGAATCTGGCGCTCAATCGGTTTCCTTGTCCTCTCTTGCAATTTGAGTGGCGTGTTTTGCTGACCGCTGAACCTCTGAACCTGGTGCCTTCTGTGCGGGACATCTGGCCGCCTGGCTCAGGTATTGCGCCGGCATCGGAGAGAAGTGATTGGCCGTCGGGGCAGGCAAGATCTCGTTGCAAATCTGGAGGCACAGACTGCGCAACCTTCTGACCACAAACCTTCTGTGGACGAAATCCATTTCGCACCACCTGACAAACCCTGGAATGATGATTCCCCTGTAAATACCAACCAACAATGGTTTCCCATGGTTTCCAAGTGGTGCAGGATTTCGTCCATCCACTGTAGGATGGCCATGCCAGGCCTCCACAATCTCGTCCAGAAATAAGTTGTCAAACACCTCGCTTGAATTGCGCAGCCAGACTTAGCCTCTCACACACTCAACATGTAGAGTCTGCAGCTGTTCGAACAAGCTGGGCCCGCACTCCGTCGCTGCCCAGGATCAGAATCTGATCGAAGCGCGGGTCAAGTCTTTGCAGTCCAAACAGGCGAGTAGTGATCTGAGAGCCGTGCATCACCTTCGTACGCAGAGACACAATGCACAGCAGAGCCTTTCTCGATGACCTGCGCTGTCCGGCACCCTGTTGACACATGGAATGAACCCCTGTTCCTCAAGAAATTGATGGATGCAGTAACGCCCCTAAGCTTTAATATGCCACTGGATCCCGTAGATACGTTTTGGCGCCTCACCAACCCCGATACAGCACTCCCAATGCTCAAGGTGATTCCGCACGCTGAAACGGCTCTTGATCTGCTTTGGCTGAGTCTTGCAACTGCACAAGCGAATTGGGGCCCTGAAAGCCGCATGCAGAAAATATGGTGTACAATCACATCAACTCTTGGCCAAGACATGCTTGAAGCGTACCAGGCTTTAACATTCCGATCACGTCACCGCATTCGCATGCCTGTGCCAACTAAAAAACTACACACCTCGCAAGCCCTCTCATGCGCGCTCAAGTGTCACGCAGCTGGGCAGTCCCCGTAGCTGCTGTAGCCTGGGTGTTCAAGACGCATACTACACGGTCCGAACTCCCCATGTCCATGGCGCTGCCAATCAATTAGTGCAGACTGACGGCCGTGTTCATGGAACAATGCCTCCAAGGACAAGTTGTACGACTCTGCTTTGTCCAAGACGGCCTTGCGCAACACGTGATCCATTATTTGTGGTTACCAAAAGGATGGCTAGTAAATCAGACGTACAAGAGCATGAAACGTGCGCTCATTCTGTTCCTCAAAAACGGATGCTGCGCTTTCCGAAGCTCAAGGCAGACACAAGCCCCTCATAAGGAGGTTCAAGGAAGGCAATACCTCTGGCTCACAGAAACCAGGGATGCAATGCCTCAGCCGACTGAGCCAGCGTTGCCTCTTGATGCCGGCAACCTAAACTTAAGATGTGGCTCATCTTACGTCTCCGAAATGCTTAGAATGCTGCTATGAAGCGGGATTCCACTCCTTTGTTGGAGAACAAAAACTGACGCGATGGCATACTCCCTGCCAACATTTACCTATTGCCAGAGTATTTTTTCGTTGTACCTTTGCTGCGCGGACGTGGGCGTTCAAGTGGCGTATACTGACGGGGCAGCTTACGCAGCTACAAGCAAACTAAAAACGATGACGTCGCAAAGCTGGAATTGCAGAGCTATCCGAGGAAAGGAGAGCTTTGCGATGTCATCGTGTTCTGTCTGCTTATGGCCACGTAAAGCGCAACACCCCAAGCACATGTCCTCTCTACGATCAATACGAGCTCGGCATGCAGTCGAGCTAAGTGTGCCAACTTGGCTGCTGCGCAGCTCCACTGACCGCTGGAATATGGTTCCTGAAACTTCTTTTGGCATGCTGACTTTTGTGGGCCAACCTCGCATCTTCCAAGTCCACATGCTTTGGTTATGCCCCTCTCTCTGCCTGCATTTGTTGTCTTGATGTCTATCCTTGCTGGCATGTCTCGCCTTTCAGACTTCTCACGTTTAATTTCCTGAAAGGCTTCTCCTCCGCACAAAAACCATCTCAGAGTCCATTTCCCTTGAAATGAACATCAAAACCTCTGATGTGTTGGCCCATAGCCGAAACTTGCCTGTTTCCTGAGCCGGCCCGGCCGGCTGCAAAATGGCCATACCCAGCGCCTTCCAAATGGCCCGCAGCTCGCCCATCTCAACTTCATGGGCCCGTCTGGCGGCAGCGACCTGCATCACGAATCGACGAGAAACACTCACGAGAATTGCAAGGGACAAATGAATGTATGTTTTCTTTTTTCTTGTTTACAAACCGCCCTTGCTTCTAAATCCATGTCCGGTAGCTTTTGCATCCATTCGACCGCCTCTGCTTCCAACTCCAAGCGCTGGGATTGAAGCTGATGCAGCTGGCGTTGCTCCTGCATCCGCATCCGCAAACACTTAGTCACTGCCGTGGTCAATCAATATTTGTTCTGCTCCAATTGGATTTGGGTGAGTAACTTGGTTGGGGTTGCAGTAGTTGCAGTGGGATTAATCACCCAAATTGTTTCCCGCCAGTAGTTGCAACTTGCTGAGTGTACCCAATGTCAATCCCTTGACTACAGGTGATGCTTGACCATTGCAAGTGTCGCAATGCAACCTATGCCATATTTGTGCTCCAGGTCTGCGGGCCGCAAGAGGAGGAGGGGGAGGATCATACGTGTATATATATATATATATATATATATACAGTTGATCATGTATATACAAATATTCATATAGAGAGATATGCAGATATATATATATATATATATAATATATATATATATATATGTAAATATAATATATATATATATGTAATTCTAGGGGTGAAAGAGGAGAAAGACAAGAAAAACAGCTTGGCGGAGCCCGGCCTCTGTACGCTTCGCCTGCAGCTCTTGGTGCTGCTGCAGCGCTTGCTGTCTTCGCTCCTGGCTGAAGGGTATGGGAAAATTGAAGCGTCCCCCTGGTTTTCGTGGTTGAATCAGGTATGGCTCAAAATCAAATCACCAGGGGACCGCAGGTTTAGTCTTTGGTTCCATTTGCCAGGGTTCCATTTTGGATGCTTATTTTTGACCCACAGCCAATTCTAGAGACTCCATGGCCCTCTCAAGTGGCCCATAGACTGCTGTATCTTGACCAAACCTCAAATATCACCCTCCAGGCACTGGCAGGAGCGAGTGGCACTCAGTGCCACTCAATGTGTGCCGCTCTGCACGAGGTCGGCTGGACACAAGAACAACAGGCGTTGTGAAGGAGCAAGCTGGCGCGGAAACCAAAAGCCAACCATTCCGAGGTCAGGGTCTTCCACTTGAGACAGGCTCTGGCCAAGACTTCATTTGTTGCTTCCTTAGCCAGGATCAATGGAGCCCTCACGTAAGATCTTTCGCCATAAGTTCAAGCAAATGAGAACTGCCTGATTCACGGGGAGTCCACACTGAACAACGTGGAGGCCCCAAGCTCAATCAATCAATAAATGCATTGAGCTTCATCAAACAATGATACAACATCTCCCCACACCTCAGTGGTTTCACATGCTGGCACGTTGGTTCTTTGTGCTGTCCCTTAAAGATAGCAGCTTGCAATCTGCCAAACTCCTGCCTCGAGCTGCTCCATTCTCTCGCTGTGAACCTGCCGATGTGTCATCGGCACAAGCGACCGCAGCCGGGTGGCACGATGGCCCAGCCTGCTTCGCCCTCTCGGTATCTGCCACGATGGTCTTCAAGGACCTCATGCCGAAGCTTTTGACGGGCGGTCCGCAGATAACGAGTCCTGGACTGATCCAGCTCGGCTCCGTCCTGCCTAGCGGCCTGGCTGAATGTTCAGAAAATTGTAAGAGAAGCTCAACTCGGGTTGACAGGCGACACCCCAACTGTCTTTGGTTTTACAAACTACGTCAAACAGGGTGCTGTGAAAAAGGCGTACCCTTAGAGGCAAAAGGACGACACCAAAAAACCCTGCCTCCAGCGATTGTCGGAGCTGCTTGAGCTCTTCCCGCGAAGACACTGAGCGCTGCTTTGCAGCTTCGGCGCTTGCGGCTACATTGCCCACACCTTACGTGCTCAGCTTTCCCTCGCTTGGTGCTTATTGGCTTGGAAGGGATGATTTCTTTGCCGAACCAAACCGCCAATTCGCCTGAAGTACATGCAAAGGCATGACCGCGTGTCTGGGCACATGCTGAGGCCAAGAACGCGTAAGCCTCAGATACCACCACGCAACCCTTTTCAATGACTGCGTAAAGCATTCCAAGACCAAGAAACTCGTCCTTGTATCCCTCCATGTGCTTGATCAACCTGGGAAGTGCTGAGTGCAAATCGAATATCAGGACCAAGCAATGCGAAGCAAGACAATGGGAAGACTAAGCATACGAGCCTGGCAAAGGTTTGGTCCCTCTGCGAGTGAGATCGTCGCTGGTTGGCCTTGTCCTCCAAGACAGCCTGCCCAAATAATCAGTACAAGACTCACCGTTCATAGGCTTAACCAATTTGCTACACTTCTAAAGGCGTCGTAGGCATCGCCAAATTGTCCCAAAAGAAGGAAAAGGTGGGATCTTGACGTGCACCATCGAATTGACCTTCCGCGTCCACGACATGCTGTTCGATTCGCAATAAGCAGCTAACCCCAAACACTGCCTATTGCTCACATTCGGTGTGACATGCCGTGTGAATGCCTTGAGCTGTCGAACTCCCCCTTTCAGCTCTTCGATCTCCTGACAAGCTGGCAGCTCGAACGCCAAAGCCCCGTATTGCCCTCGCCTTCTCGAGTCCTTCAGGACTTTCAGCAATCTGCCCCTGCAGAGAAATGACCTGCCAAGGCTCAAAACAGCTCTTCCGTCACACCCACAAACAGTATCGCCTTGTGTACTTTGAGCAGGCTGTCATGTTTCAAGCAAGCGGCATTCGCAAACTTGACCCAGGCTCAAACACCAGCTCATTTCAAGAGGCATGCGGAAAAGTGCGCTCGGCATGTGCTTCGAGGTCAATAAGAACAAGTCCATCCCATCAATACACATTGAATCATCAAATCGACATGTCTTTCCAAGGTCTTGAATCTTCCTCAACCACCCGCCGAACCGAGTCGGAAAAAAAAGGCCTGCTCGCGCAGCTGCTCGATGCGCTGCTCTCCTTGCCGCACGCGTTCCTGCAACCACTTTGGGGTCAGGTCGGCTGTGGCTCCCGGCTGTGACTTTGGGGTCAGGTCGGCTGGAAAGTTTGTTTTTTTTGTTTGAAAAGAACGATGGTTGAAAAGAATGGGGAATCACCCCCTAGAACAATGGCAGCTTGCATGGAAACCAACACGAAAACCCTGCGGCTTGCCTAGGTCTTTGAACATCCATTTGGTTCATGCCAGTCATGTGGGTTTCAATCCCTGCATCCATTTCGCAGTGGTCGGTGGTTCATGAGCCAGTCATGTGGGGAAGAAACCATCCCTGGTGCAGCTGTCTCGGAGAGCAGAATCAGCCAGCTGTGCCTTCACGCCTGTGCGCTTTTTCTCTGCATCCTCCACCACCTGAGTGCCAGGCTACACTCTACGGTTGTTGGTTTGCGACTATGCAACTGCTGCGGGAGTCACAACATAAAATCCATGCAAGGATTGTTTGTGCTGGATGCGCATAGTGCTGAGCTGACTTGCCCATGACCCTGGGGGAGGCGAGGATGGTGCTCCATGGAACCTGTTCTTCTGCCTTGCTGCTTACGTGACACGTGGCCTGCAGTTGCAGCTCACTTTTCGATATCTGGGCTGATCGGTGATTGAGCCCCAAGGCAGAGCTTCCATGCTGAGCAGCCCGCGCGTTCCGCCGAAGAACGCTGTCTGGTGAGCTTGTCAATCGTGGCGCGTGCCTCTGCCACCTTGCATGCCATGCTGGTGCTCAGAAAACCAAGTTTTGGGAATGATTCTACAAATCCCCTTCAAGGAAGCCACGAGGGATAATAGGGTCAGTCCCTCACAAATAGTTCATGGGGTCAGTTTCCTCATTTCCTACCGACAAGCAGCAAGAAGAACAAGAAGAGGTCGGGAGGATTCAAGCTCAGCGTCTCCGTGTCCCGGGCCTCGTTCTCTGCCGACCAGGTGTCTTGCAGCTCAGCGTTGTGGCGCTCTTGGGCTGCAGTCAGCTCCGAATCCACCTGCAACTTTCGGGTCTAAACCCAGGCAAACCTCCGCGAAATGGGCTAGCCCCATACAGCCAAAAACAACAATTATTTGACGCAATCATCAAGTTTCTGTCAGGTCTAAAACCAACGGAACCTCCACAAAATGGGTTGTAGAACTCCAAAAAGGGTTCGCAACTTTCGGGTCTAAAACCAGGGGGAACCTCCACGAAATGGGCTAACCCCGAAAAGCCAAAAGAGGTTCCCCCCCCCCCCCACAAGAAAGGCACACCCAATTTCTAGCCAGTGCCTGGTTCAGCTTCTCCACCAGCTCCAAGCGGGCTGAGTCCAACACCTGAACGTCCTGTGAAGCTTCAGGTTCCAACATGGCTGTGGTTGTCACAAACAATTTTGGGATCCCATTTTGGTTGGTAGGTGAATTCACCGCGTTGCACCACTCATTTTTTAGAACCTATTTTTAGTGGGGATTGGTTGATGTTCACTGGGGGTACAATTTGGATGTTGACCCATGGCCACATGCTGTTTGAGAAGGGTAGGACTGCCTTCTGGGGAAGCGCCCCACTTGTGTGATTCTTGGAAGGAGGGTGATGGCTCTGGAATCTATTCTCACCAAACCATCAGCCACTCTAAATCAAGTCCTCCTTCATGCCAGTGATGACGATGACTTTGGCCTGAAACCCGAATCGTGTCAACACACCCTCCCGCCATGAGCGTGAGGAAATACAAAGGCGGCCGCAGCTGTTTCTGGCTGGGGCTGTCCCTGACTAACCTTCATCTACCTGGGTTTTGATTGTGTCTCATGTTGTGCTTACAACTGGGAGCCGTTTTTCTAGCCAGGCGGTCTGCTCACACCAGAAAAAGGTGCCAGGGCGGGGATCAACGCTAATTCCTTGAGACGCGACTGCCAGCCTCCTTGTAGCGGCAGAAATTGATCATGCCGCCTTGGCTGGGGCTCATAGCAGCTGTATGTCACTCAGATTCCTTCGAGGTGTGGCTCGTGGGATTGCGTTTTCCGCTCTACCTACAAGGGCAAGGTCTGCGAGGCTTCACGGGGCCCTTGATGAATCGATGCTGCGAGGGGAAGTTGCAACACGAAGGGATTGGGCCACAGGCGTGGTGCGCAGCTCAAGTTTCATCAGACCCGCTCGAACCCCAGGCGCTCATGGCCGGGAAGCGGTCAGATCCCCACTTCGATCATTGGGATCGCGCGCCCAATCCCCGAAGCCCAGACTTGGGCCGTCTGAAAACCCATGCCCAGCTGCCCTGAAGCGAGTCCCCACCTCCTCGTTCCACGCCCAAGCACGCTCGTCTGCGGCTTGGCCCTCAGAAATCTCTGCCTCTTGCCCACAGACCCACGCAGACTGCCAGGCCAGCTTCCACCTTGTTGGCCGGCCCCCGCTCGAGCTGCAGTTGCAGGCAATCACTTTGCGCTGCAGCCCACCACGCCCTGGCAGTGAAGGTTCTTTTGAGCTTGGCCCAGGCGGGCAGCCCGCAGCGTTAGCATCAGCCAGGTGAAGAATGTGATCACATACCCTTGAGTCCCCAATCTGCTCTGTTGAACCCTGGTTTCTCACAACGATAATGACGCCAATGTAGCTTGCGCACATCTACCCAAGCTGCCTAAGCGAGCCAATAGAATAGTCCAATTGCGTTCCGGAATCTGTGCCGCCTGTTTCCCAGCAGCGTGGCTAGCCTAAAATGCATCCACAATGGAGCATGTGAAGAGGCTACGCAAAACATGTGGCTTGCCAAACGCAGTCGAAAAAAGTGACGAGCGCAATGTGCTTTCAACACCGAACGCGAGGATTCCAAACTGGCCGTGGAAAATTGCTACTGGGATACTACATTTGCCCCCGACCCGCGCAAGCCTGTGACCTGAGCAGGACTGCCTCCGCACAAATGACTTCCATTCTGATATCAAATTCCTGTGCAGCTGAGCTCACACCCAAATGTTTGCGTAGGAAATCAGCATCCATGCCTTATCTCGTGATAGATGGATGGATGGATGGATGGATAGATAGATAGATAGATAGATAGATAGATAGATAGATAGATAGATAGATAGATAGATAGATAGATAGATAGATAGATAGATAGATAGATAGATAGATAGATAGATAGATAGATAGATAGATAGATAGATAGATAGATAGGTAGATAGATAGATTAGATAGATAGATAGATAGATAGATAGATAGATAGATAGATAGATAGATAGATAGATAGATAGATAGATAGATAGATAGATAGATAGATAGATAGATAGATAGGTACATAGATAGATAGATAGACAGATAGATAGATAGATAGATAGATAGGTACATAGATAGATAGATAGATAGATAGATAGATAGATAGATAGGTACATAGATAGATAGATAGATAGATAGATAGATAGATAAATACATAGATAAACAAACAGACAGACAGACAGACAGACAAACAGACAGACAGATAGATAGATAGATGGATGCATGGATGGATGGATAGATAGATGGATAGATGGATAGTAGGATGGGATAGGACAGGATTGGATTGGATTGGATTGGATTGGATTGAATAAGACAGGATTAGATAGGATGAGATAGGATAAAACAGGATAAGATAGGATAAGATAGGACAAGATACGATAAGATAGCACAAGATAGGATTAGAAGGGATAAAATAGGATATGATGACGAAATCCTGCACCACACAAGCAACCTGGAATGATGATTCCCCTGCAAACACCAACAAATACTGGATTCCCATGGTTTCAAAGTGGTGCAGGATTTCATCCAGCCACAGTAGGATAAGATAGGACAAAATAGGATAAAATACGATAAAGTATGATAAAATAGGATAAGATAAAATAAGTGTTGATTAGATTATATTTAGATAGAGCTGTAGATATTATTTGACAAACATGACCAACTTATAGCATGATCATCCACCAAAAGCCCAGTTCAAACTCCGAAGCTTCCAGGCGAGTCTCTGAGCAACGCCCGGAATCGCTTCGGGATGGGCTCCCAGAAGTCCTCGCGCAGCTGGAGCAAGGTCCCAGCTGCGCCAGAAATCTTTCAAACTGCTGAAACACGGTCAGTTGTAGGTGTCTACACTCGCTTGCTTTCTGCTCCCCTGCTAAAAGTGAATAAGTTTTGGTGGTTTAATACGGAAACGCCCGTTAGTCGGCAAAAAGCTACTAAAGTCCCAACATCCAAGCAAAATGCAACAAAGTATATTAGAAGCTCCCTTGTCCTTGAAGTTGAAGTCATCCACCAAGTTGATCATCGCCAACTGCCTCTTGAAGGAATGTGGCTGTGGGTCAACAATGGGTACCCAAAATGGAACCCTGCAAAACGGAGACATGGACTACAATCTGTCCATATCCTGGCGCTATAAATTTAATCCATACCCATGTATCATATGAAGCACACTCCAAGAGGACCATGGCCTTGAGAGCTTAAAGACCGTCAGCACGTCCATGGCCTCCAAACATCGGCAAGTGGGCGTCCTCTTTTCTTGATGGGTTCCTTCTTTGGGGTTTCTTCAACAGAAAGCAGAGGGAAACCATCCAATTTGGGGGCCACATAGCCACACCCAAGAGAAATATATACTACTCCAGTGCCGAAGGAGAAGTCGGGTGCCTGGCCTCGTCGTAGATCTCAGGATACTGTATCCCTCCCGGCATTTGTGCCTTCATCTGTTGCGAGTCCTGCAACACAAAGCCAACCCTGCAATTGCAATTGCAAAGTAAAACGTAGTTGAAAACTCACAAAATGTGTCAGCATGAAAAACCTACGGGAAAAATGAGGGAAAGCGCCTCATAGAGAGGCGCAAAGGAACACACAATCTCTAAGACCAGTCTGCACCCTGAGCACAGTGTCAGTCCATGTCATAGGCAAACTCGGCGAGGGCATTGAAAAACGACATCGCGTTGTCGGCAGCGGGCCTGCCAACCATTAAGTGCTGGTACCAGTGTTCCCCATCGTACTCACACAAAACATTACGGTGACCAAGGACAAACATCTCTTGACTCTTCACTTGTCCCGTCCTCTCGATGTTTTCCGGCACGACCGCTGGGTGCACGCCGATCATGTTCAGAACCTCAAGCTGCAATCATTGCATACCCCTGGTACCCAGCTGAGTTGCAGCAAGGTAACTCCAGTGATATCCCGGGGCGACAGGATTTTGAACGCGAAGCCCTTGATCATCTTCGCCAGACACCTCGAAGAATCAGCAACACATCCGGCCAAGTACACTACGATGGCTCGGAAAATACGTGGGTGTAAATAAGAGATGCCCACTGCATGCTAGTTTTGCCGCGAACAGGATGGTTTACATGGAATTCAAACTCTTTTGCTGCTCCACGACCGGCGAGAATCCAGCTTATAGTCCAGGGCCAGTTCGGTCACCCTGCGGAGCCAGAATTTTCGTCAATTAGTGTCAATGGATTCATCTTGTCACAATTACTGCCAGAAAAGCTTGAGTCCGAAGTTCACTCGGTTGCGCGTGAGCACTAAAACGCGTCATAGAACTCAGTGTCTAACATCCCGGCTAAGAACGCCACTGCCTTGATGGCTCAAGCGTAAACGTGTCGAGATTCTTCTTTGAGCCAAAGAGCAAGCTATACGGCAGTTTCAGGCAAGCGCTGCGCGTGCTACAGTTGGAAGGCAATCAAGCTATGCCAAGATTGACCACAGCCTCGAGCGCTATGGATTCGTCAAACTCCTGGTCACTTGCACGAACTGCAAAAGAGGCTTGCAAATAATAAATTTGTGCGCATTTTAAGTGTGGGTTTCTGTGTGCGTGCCTATGCATGTGCGCGTGCGCATGCACCTGCATACTTGGAAGTGCAGGTGGCTCCCTGCGGGCCTTGGTGCGGGTTTGGGCGTGCAACCTGGCATTCACTCTTGCACAGGCACGTGGGTGCGCAAGGGCACGCGCGCGAGTGCATGGGTGCGTGCGCTTCTGAACGTGCGCGTGCGCGAGCACGTGCGTGTGCAAGTGCGAGCGTGCGCCTGCGCCTGCACCTGCCCGATGTATGTATGTTTGTGTGTGTGTGTGTGTGTGGGTTGGTGGTTGTGTGCGCGGGTGCAGGTGCGTGGGTGTGCGCGTGCGCGCTGGTGTGCGCGTGTGTGTCTGCGAGAGGGCGTGCGCGCGTTTGCGTGTAAGTGCGTGCGCGCGTAAGCGCGCGGTGTGCACGTGTTCGTGTTCGTGTTCGTGCTCATGTTCGTGTTCGTGTTCGTGTTCGTGTTCGTGTTCGTGCTCGTGCTCGTGTTCGTGTTCGAGTTCGTGTTCGTGTTCGTGTTCGTGTTCGTGTTCGTGCTCGTGTTCGTGCTCGTGCTCGTGCTCGTGCTCGTGCTCGTGCTCGTGCTCGTGCTCGTGCTCATGCTCGTGCTCGTGTTCGTGCTCGTGTTCGTGCTCGTGCTCGTGTTCGTGTTCGGGTTCGTGTTCGTGCTCGTGCTCGTCGCGCTCGTGCTCGTGCTCGTGCTCGTGCTCGTGTTCGTGCTCGTGTTCGTGCTCGTGCTCGTGTTCGTGTTCGGGTTCGTGTTCGTGCTCGTGCTCGTCGTGCTCGTGCTCGTGCTCGTGCTCGTGCTCGTGCTCGCGCTCGCGCTCGCGCTCGTGCTCGTGGTCGTGCTCGTGCTCGTGCTCGTGCTCGTGCTCGTGCTCGTGCTCGTGCTCGTGCTCGTGTTCGTGTTCGTGTTCGTGTTCGTGTTCGTGCTCGTGCTCGTGCTCGTGCTCGCGCTCGCGCTCGTGCTCGTGCTCGTGCTCGTGCTCGTGCTCGTGCTCGTGCTCGTGCTCGTGCTCGTGCTCGTGCTCGTGCTCGTGCTCGCGCTCGCGCTCGTGCTCGCGCTCGTGCTCGTGCTCGTGCTCGTGCTCGTGCTCGTGCTCGTGCTCGTGCTCGCGCTCGTGCTCGTGCTCGCGCTCGTGCCCGTGCTCGTGTTGGTGCTCGTGCTCGTGCTCGTGCTCGTGCTCGTGCTCGTGTTCGTGTTCGTGTTCGTGTTCGTGTTCGTGTTCGTGTTCGTGTGCGCGCGCTTGCGAGCGTGCGCGGGTACTGTGCATGTGTGCGTGTGGGCTGCAGGTGTGGCTGTGGCTTTGGCTGTGGGTGTGTGTGTGTGTGGCGTGTGTGTGTGTGTGGCGTGTAGTGCGTAGTGTGTAGGGTGTAGTGTGTAGTCTGTAGTGTGTAGTGTGTAGTGTGTAGTGTGTAGTGTGTAGTGTCAAGTGTGCAGTGTGTAGTGTGTAGTGTGTAGAGGGTAGTGCGTAGTGCGTAGTGTGTAGTGTGTAGCTTTTTTGTGCGTGCGTGCGTGTGTGTGCGTGTGCGTGCGGCGTGTGGCGTGTGCGTGTGCGTGTGCGTGTGCGTGTGCGAGTGCGTGTGCGTGTGCGTGTGTGTGCGTGTGTGCGTGTGTGCGTGTGTGCGTTTGTGCGTGTTTGCGTCTGTGTGCGTCTGTATGTCTCTGTGTGCGTCTGTGTGCGTCTGTATGTCTCTGTGTGCGTCTGTGTGCGTCTGTGTGCGTCTGTGTGTCTCTGTGTGTCTCTGTGTGTCTCTGTGTGTCTCTGTGTGTCTCTGTGTGTCTCTGTGTGTCTCTGTGTGTCTCTGTGTGTCTCTGTGTGTCTCTGTGTGTCTCTGTGTGTCTCTGTGTGTCTCTGTGTGTCTCTGTGTGTCTCTGTGTGTCTCTGTGTGTCTCTGTGTGTCTCTGTGTGTCTCTGTGTGTCTCTGTGTGTCTCTGTGTGTCTCTGTGTGTCTCTGTGTGTCTCTGTGTGTCTCTGTGTGTCTCTGTGTGTCTCTGTGTGTCTCTGTGTGTCTCTGTGTGTCTCTGTGTGTCTCTGTGTGTCTCTGTGTGTCTCTGTGTGTCTCTGTGTGTCTCTGTGTGTCTCTGTGTGTCTCTGTGTGTCTCTGTGTGTCTCTGTGTGTCTCTGTGTGTCTCTGTGTGTCTCTGTGTGTCTCTGTGTGTCTCTGTGTGTCTCTGTGTGTCTCTGTGTGTCTCTGTGTGTCTCTGTGTGTTCTGTGTGTCTCTGTGTGTCTGTGTGTCTCTGTGTGTCTCTGTGTGTCTCTGTGTGTCTCTGTGTGTCTCTGTGTGGCTCTGTGTGTCTCTGTGTGTCTCTGTGTGTCTCTGTGTGTCTCTGTGTGTCTCTGTGTGTCTCTGTGTGTCTCTGTGTGTCTCTGTGTGTCTCTGTGTGTCTCTGTGTGTCTCTGTGTGTCTCTGTGTGTCTCTGTGTGTCTCTGTGTGTCTCTGTGTGTCTCTCTGTGTGTCTCTGTGTGTCTCTGTGTGTCTCTGTGTGTCTCTGTGTGTCTCTGTGTGTCTCTGTGTGTCTCTGTGTGTCTCTGTGTGTCTCTGTGTGTCTCTGTGTGTCTCTGTGTGTCTCTGTGTCTCTCTCTGTGTGTCTGTCTCTGTGTCTCTGTCTGTCTCTGTGTGTCTCTCTGTGTGTCTCTCTGTGTCTCTCTCTGTGTCTCTCTATGTGTCTCTCTGTGTCTCTCTGTGTGTCTCTCTGTGTGTGTGTGCGTGTGCGTGCGCGTGCGCGTGCGCGTTTGCGTGTGCGTGTGCGTGCGCGTGTGCGGGCGCGTGCGCGTGCGCGTGCGCGTGCGCGTGCGCGTGCGCGTGCGCGTGCGCGTGTGCGTGTGCGTGTGCGTGTGCGTGGGCGTGCGCGTGTGCGTGTGCGTGTGCGTGTGCGTGTGCGTGTGCGTGTGCGTGTGCTGTGTGCTGTGTGCTGTGTGCTGTGTGCTGTGTGCTGTGCGCTGTGCGTGTGCGTGTGTGCGTGTGTGCGTGTGTGCGTGTGCGCGTGTGTGCGTGTGTGCGTGTGTGCGCGTGTGCATGTGTGTGCGCGTGTGCATGTGTGTGCGCATGTGCGCGTGTGCGCGTGTGCGCGTGCGCGTGTGCGCGTGTGCGCGTGTGCGCGTGTGCGCGTGTGCGCGTGTGCGCGTGTGCGCGTGTGCGCGTGTGCGCGTGTGCGCGTGTGCGTGTGCGCGTGTGCGCACACGCGTGTGCGTGTGCGTGTGCGTGTGCGTGTGCGTGTGCGTGTGCGTGTGCGTGTGCGTGTGCGTGTGCGTGTGCGTGTGCGTGTGCGTGTGCGTGTGCGTGTGCGTGTGCGTGTGCGTGTGCGTGTGCGTGTGCGTGTGCGTGTGCTTGTGCGTGTGCGTGTGCTTGTGCGTGTGCGTGTGCGTGTGCGTGTGCGTGTGCGT